>SNQJ01S0016682.1:91191-113866 GCA_010110895.2 Picea sitchensis
CCCTTATCTCCCTCTCTGAGCCCCTCTCTCTCTCTCTCTTTTTGTCCTTATCTCTCTCTCTCTAACTTTCTCCCACTCTCTCTAAATCGCTTCCCTATCTCTCCCTCTCTCTCTCTCACTCACTATCCCGCCCTTCCTCTCTCTCTCTCTCCCTTCCCCTTACACTATCTCTTTCTCTCTCCCATACTCCCCACTTTTTCTATTTACTTCTCCTTCCCTCCCTCCCTATATATCCCCCTTTCTCTCTCCCCCAACTTCCCCCAACTATCTCTCATCAATGTCACTCCGATGTTGTCACTCTCTACCCGTATCTCCCTTCCCCCTCTAACACTCTCTCCCTCCCTACCCTACTCTCCCCCCCCTTTCTCTCTATCTCTCCACATCTCTATCTCTTAGTGTATTCCCCCCAATTGTCTCTCTCTCTCACTCTCTACCTTTCTCCCACTCTCTCTACCTATCGCTATAGGGAGGAGGGTCAGAGAGAAGGAGGGAGGGAGGTAGAGATGGATTGAGTGAGAGGGAGAGAGAATCAACTGTAGAAATAGAGAGAGGGAGGAAGAGAGAGAGGTAAAGTGGTAAAGATGGGGGGGATAGTGGGGCGAGAGAGAGAGGAAGAGTGGGGTAGAGGGGTAGAGAGAGAGAGAGAGAGAGAGAGAGAGAGAGAGAGAGAGAGAGAGAGAGAAGAGGAATGAATGTAATGAAATAGTAATAAATGTTTTGGGAGTGTTATATTTGATTATGAATACTATGATATTTTATTGTGAACACTATGAAGTGGGGGGGGTGGTAGTGGGGAATATTGGGGGAGAGGGGAAGAGTATTAGAAAGGGGGCATCTACCCTTAGTCCCCTACCTTTTCTCGATCTCTATCCCATTTAATTCCTAGGAACCTGCCTCCACATAAGCCCTATCCACCCCACCTATAGCCGATTCTTAACCTCCTCGACACCTAATAAAATATTAGTTAAGGATGTCCATGAATCTTTCCAAGAAGCTTTCCTAGTTCCACCTAAGAAACCCCACACTAGATGTTTTTCCATATCTTCCACCGATCCCATCATCACTAATGAAGTCCCCATTTCTTCACTTCCACCCCACAATCACACTATTCCTTTGAAGTCGTCCTCTATCCCCATTGTCACCATTCTGTATTACCCCCCAGTCAATACAAATCCCACCCACATCACTGAGGAGATCACTCAACCACTTCCTAGTTTGACTGTGGATGACCCTTCCACTAATCCATCATCCCTTTCCCACAGTCACATTGACACCACTGAAAGAGAGTCTATTGCCCCCTTGATCATTACCACATGAACCACAATTCCCATTCTATCCCATGTTCCCCCAATTCTGCAGGTCATTGTCCAACTTGATATTCCACCAGAAACCAATCCCTAGCCAAACCAATAAAAAGTACCAGAGGTGAAAGATCAAATAGGTAAAGATCTTCCAAATGATCCTATGTATACATAGGAAGAGGATACTTCATCTCATAACACCAAATCCATCAGAGAACAGATCGCACTGCTAATGCAGGATCCCCAACAATGTTGTGCCATATTAGAATTATGTTTGAAGAAAATATAGGTAATCAACATGCTTACCCTATATGTTGAATATAGGCTCATGTGTAGCATATGTGCTACCTCCGCTAGCCCTAATGGCAGAAGAACTCAAAGTCTCTATTAAAGATCAATTTCAAGTGTCCAACCAATTGCATCACGATTGCCGATGGACCCTTGAAAAAATGAGAACTCGACAAAGTTATCGTTAAGTTGGTAATATTGTTACTAGTGGAGAGCTTGTGTCCTAGTCCACACCACAACTCCTAAATATTATGCATTCCTCCACTAATCCACATGAGCACATAATCATCACGATAGACAAAGACAATGAATAACTTACCCAAAAACACACCACTTGCACTAGGATCTAGTTGTTGTCATAGAGGACATAGAACAAGAGCACTAACTTCACAGACAAGCAAATTCAACTCTCAAAGCAATATCGATGAAGTTTGCAGAGGTGTTCCCCACATTCAGGAAGGTTGTGCGAGAGCTACTAGACGACATCATATTGGTTGCACCAGCAAAATATGTTTGAATTGTTGCAGAAGCATGGTCACCACTTGTAGAGAAAACCGATAGTCTCCATCTATAGATAGAGGCTATTCGACTCAAGGAATAGTATAAGCCTAAGGAAATTATCAAAAATATCACCCAAGTTGTTACCAAAGGAAATACAGTTCAATATTCCCTTCATTCCTATTATGATGACTACCGTAAACCCTTCACAATGGTCAATGAAAAGGTCGGTTTGATTGAACATTGGATTCAGACAGTTGAAGATTTGTGTTAACAAATTCAACAAATGAATGTTGAATCCAAAGCCATCACTGATGCCATCGCGAAGCAAGCCAAAATTGTCGAGATCTAAGCAGTGGATGAATGATTGGATGCTATACATGAAGCTACTCAAGTAGCCAAGAAGGAGATCAAGGATTTCTGACCTTCCATCCAATCTTACTCTATCTAGCTACAACAAATTGAGTTAGTTTTGGAAATCGAATGAATCACATTGTTGGACACCAATCCCATGGAACCGATTGTTTCTGCAGCCTAAGAGTATTTTGTGGGATCATCAATTTTAACAAGGAAGTGACATGATCACATCACACAGTATGATATCTTCCATTAGAAATCCCTCCACATTATCTCGGAGTTGGGCCCTCCATTTGAACTAGGATCTAGGAAATAAGCACAATTTTGATTCAAAATGAGTCAAAGGTTGTGGTCGGGTCTTGATGGGCCTTCCTTTTTTGGAAATGCCAAAATTTTTGGAAAGCACAACGTGCTAGTGGAAATATTGAAAGTGGAGGAAACAATTATATTCACTACGAACAAAATGAAAGTGAAACAACAACAGGAACAATCAAAAGTGTTGTGAGCTAGCTGGATGAGCAGTAAAATTAGTCAAAAGTTCCATCCATAAGTGGGAAAAGAAAAGGAAGAGGCCAAAAGTGTCAGATGCCAATAGTAAGCTGAAAATATAGTAGAAGACAAAATACCTTAAGGTGGCTAGGGGAAAAGTATAAATAAGAAGATAACATGACAGGAAATGGATGTTGATAGGGTATAAATCAATAGGTTTATGATGAGTCATATTGTAATGGGTTTTTTTGGTATTACTATGCATGTGTAGTTGAGTATTGAGTTTATAATGGGAGTTCGGGCTTAGATCATATTGCTTAGGCTAATACATGAGTCATATATGTCTATTGTAAGAAAATTGATGGTATTGAAACTAATATAATGGAATGGGTTGGGCCTTAAAATTTATTTTATACTGATCGAGTATGTCGTGCATGGATCCATCTTAACATTGCATAACTATTTCTTCCATAGTTTTTTAGGAATTAACCAATGTCCTTGCATGTCTAAGATATTTAATATATGATTCGAGTAAGTGATAAATTATACCCAATGTTGTGTTCTCATTAACACACTTCACCACACACACATCTCCAATAAGCTTTGGGTGAGGCCTCCTTCTCTTTTGGAAGGTTGAATATGTCAGTGTACTTACACTACAAGGTTTCCTTTTTTTGGTAACCTCTGAGAACCCTGGTCTCGATTTTGTGCCAATGTCTCCCTCTCTCTCTCACACACATATACCCATCTCTCCCACTACTCCCTATTTCCCTATATCACTTTAACTCTCTCTCACTCTCTCCCCCCTCCCTCTATCTCCCTCCATCTCTCTCTCTCTTCCCATCTCTCCTTATTTTTCCTCTCTTTCTTTCACTCTCTCTCTCTCCCCTATACCTCTCTCTCTCTATCTGTCTCTCCTCCCTCCCTCTCTCTCTACCTCTCTACCTCGACGTCTGCCTTCATCCTCCCACTGTCTCTCCTTCTCTATCTCCCCCACCACTCCATCTCTCCCCCACCACTCCCCCACACACAACCCCCCCCTTCTCTCTCCTCCTCTCCTCTCCTCCTCTCTCTCCTTGTCCTCTCCTCTCCTCCCCGCCTCCCACCCTCCATCATCACCTCTCCTGCCACCCTTCCCTCCCCATCTCCTCTCTGAGCCCCTCTCTCTCTCTCTTTTTGTCTATCTCTCTCTCTCTAACCTCCCACTCTCTCTCTAAATGGCTTCCTATCTCTCCCTCTCTCTCTCACTCACTATCCCGCCCTTCTCTCTCTCTCTCTCTCCCTTCCCTTGCTATCTCTTTCTCCCATACTCCCTTTCTCTATATCTACTCCTTCCTCCCTATATATCCCCTTTCTCTCTCCCCAACTTCCCCATATATCTCTCTCAATGTCCTCATTCATTTGTCACTCTCTACCCGTATCCTTCCCCTCTAACACTCTCTCCCTCCCTACCCCTCTCCCCCCTTTCTCTCTATCCTCCTTTTTTTTTTTTTTTTTTTTTTTTTTTTTTTTTTTTGTCTCTCTCTCCTCCTCTCTACCTTTCTCCCTCTCTACCTATGGGAGGAGGTCGGAGAGGGTAAATGGATTGAGTGGAGGGAGAGAGAGATCAGCTGTAGAAATGGGGGAGGAGGAAGGGGGTAGAGTGTGAAGATGGAGGATAGTGGAGGCTGAGAAGGGAAAGATTGAGGGTGAGAGAGAGAGGAAGGAGAAGAAGAGGAATAATGTAATAGAATAGTAATAAATGTTTTGGGAGTGTTATATTTGATTATGAATACTATGATATTTTATTGTGAACACTATGAAGTGGGGTGGATAGGGGAATATTGGAGGGGAAGGAAATTATTAGAAAGGGGCATCATAGTCCCCTACCTTTTCTCGATCTCTATCCCATTTAATTCCTAGGAACCTGCCTCGATGTAAGCCCTAGCCCCCCCACCTATACCCGATTCTTAACCCCCTTGACACCTAATAAAATATTAGTTAAGGATGTCCATGAATCTTTCCAAGAAGCTTTCCTAGTTCCACCTAAGAAACCCCACACTAGATGTTTTTCCATATCTTCCACCGATCCCATCATCACTAATGAAGTCCCCATTTCTTCACTTCCACCCCACAATCACACTATTCCTTTGAAGTCGTCCTCTATCCCCATTGTCACCATTCTGTATTACCCCCAAGTCAATACAAATCCCACCCACATCACTGAGGAGATCACTCAACCACTTCCTAGTTTGACTGTGGATGACCCTTCCACTAATCCATCATCCCTTTCCCACAGTCACATTGACACCACTGAAAGAGAGTCTATTGCCCCCTTGATCATTACCACATGAACCACAATTCCCATTCTATCCCATGTTCCCCCAATTCTGCAGGTCATTGTCCAACTTGATATTCCACCAGAAACCAATCCCTAGCCAAACCAATAAAAAGTACCAGAGGTGAAAGATCAAATAGGTAAAGATCTTCCAAATGATCCTATGTATACATAGGAAGAGGATACTTCATCTCATAGCACCAAATCCATCAGAGAATAGATCGCATTGCTAATGCAGGATCCCCAACAATGTTGTGCCATATTAGAATTATGTTTGAAGAAAATATAGGTAATCAACATGCTTACACCATATGTTGAATATAGGCTCATGTGTAGCATATGTGCTACCTCCGCTAGCCCTAATGGTGAGAAGAACTCAAAGTCTATCTGAAAGATTTGTCACTAGTGGCCAACCAATTGCATCATGACTGTCGATGGACCCTTGAAAAAATGAGAGCTCGACAAAGTTCTCCTTAAGTTGGTAATGTGTGTTACTAGTGGAGAGCTTGTGTCCTAGTCCACACCACAACTCCTAAATATTATGCATTCCTCCACTAATCCACATGAGCACATAATCATCACGATAGACAAAGACAATGAATAACTTACCCAAAAAACACACCACTTGCACTAGGATCTAGTTGTTGTCATAGAGGACATAGAACAAGATCACTAACTTCACAGACAAGCAGATTCAACTCTCAAGGAAGTATCGATGAAGTTTATAGAGGTGTTCCCCACATTCAGGAAGGTTGTGCGAGAGCTACTAGACGACATCATATTGGTTGCACCAACAAAATATGTTTGAATTGTTGCAGAAGCATGGTCGCCACTCGTAGAGAAAACCGATAGTCTCCATCTATAGATAGAGGCTATTCGACTCAAGGAATAGGATAATCCTAAGGAAATTATCAAAAATATCACCCAAGTTGTTACGAAAGGAAATATAGTTCAATATTCCCTTCATTCCTATGATGATGACTACTGTAAACCCTTCACAATGGTCAATGAAAAGGTCGGTTTGATTGAACATTGGATTCAGACAGTTGAAGATTTGTGTTAACAAATTCAACAAATGAATGTTGAATCCAAAGCCATCACTGATGCCATAGATAAGCAAGCCAAAATTGTCGAGATCCAAGCAGTGGATGAATAATTGGATGCTATGCATGAAGCTACTCAAGTAGCCAAGAAGGAGATCAAGGAGTTCTGACCTTCCATCCAATCTTACTCTATCTAGCTACAACAAATTGAGTTAGTTTTAAATCGAATGGATCCATTATTTAGGACACCAATCCATGGAACCGATTGTTTCTGCATCAAAAGAGTATTTTGTGGGATCATCAATTTTAACAAGGAAGTGACATGATCACATCACACAGTATGATATCTTCCATTAGAAATCCCTCCACATTATCTCGGAGTTGGGCCCTCCATTTGAACTAGGATCTAGGAAATAAGCACAATTTTGATTCAAAATGAGTCAAAGGTTGTGGTGGTCTTGATGGGCCTTCCTTTGGGAGTATGAAATTTTTGGAAGCCTAGCAGTGCTAGTGGAAATATTGGTGATAATTATATTCCTCTTGGACAGTAGAAAGTGGAAACAACAAGGACATTAAAGTGTTGTTTGAGCTATAGGCTGGATGTGAGTAAAATTAATAGTCAAAGTTCCATCCATAGGGTGGAAAGAAAGGAAGAGGCCAAAAGGGTGTGAGATGCCAATAGTAAAATTTGAAAATATAGTAGAAGACAAAATACCTTAAGGTGGCTAGGGGAAAAGTATAAATAAGAAGATAACATGAGAGGAAATGGATGTTTATAGGGTATAAATCAATAGGTTTATGATGAGTCATATTGTAATGGGTTTTTTTGGTATTACTATGCATGTGTAGTTGAGTATTGAGTTTATAATGGGAGTTCGGGCTTAGATCATATTGCTTAGGCTAATACATGAGTCATATATGTCTATTGTAAGAAAATTGATGGTATTGATACTAATATAATGGAATGGGTTGGGCCTTAAAATTTATTTTATACTGATCGAGTATGTCATGCATGGATCCATCTTAACATTGCATAACTATTTCTTCCATAGTTTTTTAGGAATTAACCAATGTGTGCAAGATATTTAATATATGATTGAGTAGAGTAAATTATACTTGTGAAATGTTGTGTTCTCATTAACACACTTCACCACACACACATCTCCAATAAGCTTTGGGTGAGGCCTCCTTCTCTTTTGGAAGGTTGAAAATGTGTGGTGCTTTTTCTGGTTCCCTTTTTGAAGGTAACCTCTGAGGAGACCACAGTCTCGATTTTGTGCCATGTCTCCCTCTCTCTCACACACATATACCCATCTCTCCCTGCCTTCCTATATCACTTTAACTCTCTCACTCTCTCCCCTCCCTCTATCTCCCCTCCTCTCTCTCACATCTCTCCTTATTTTCCTCTCTTTCTTTCCTCTCTCTCTCTCCCTATACCTCTCTCTCTCTATCTGTCTCTCCTCCCTCCTCTCTCTCTACCTCTACCTAGACATCCCTCCATGTCTCTCCTTCTACCATGCCACATGCCTCAACCTCTCTGCCTCCCTCCCTCTATACCTTTCTCTCTTATATATATGCTCTACCTCTCTCTCCCTTCACTCTCCCTCTCTGCACTCCCACCCCACTCCCCCTCCCTTCCTTTTTTTTTTTTTTTTTTTTTTTTTTTTTTTTTTTTTTCCCCTCTCTCTCTTTTTGTCCTCTCCTCTCTAGCTTTCTCCTCTCTCCTTGTCCCTTCCCTATCTCTCCCTCTCTCTCTCACTCACTGTCACCCTGCTCTCTCTCTCTCTCTCCTTCCCCTTGCACTGTCTCTTTCTCTCCCATGTCTCCCCAGCACCATTTTACTTATCCTTCCCTCCCTCCTATATATCCCCCTTTCTCTCCCCAACTTCCCCAGTATCTCTCATCAATGTCCTTAGGTGTTGTCTCTCTCTGCAGTATCCCTTCCCCCTCCTTGCTCTCTTCCCTCCTACCCTCTCTCCCCTTCTCTCTGTCCCATAAATTCTATCTCTTGGTGTGCTGTTGTCTCTCTCTCTGCAACTCTCCTGCTCTCTACTGTCTGGGAGGTAGAGATGGATGAGGAGGGAGGCCATCAGCGATGGGAGGAGGTAAAAGTGGTAAGATGGGGATGGTGGGAAGTGAGAGGAAGGGGAATTAGAGGGGTAGAAGAGTAATAGATAATGAAATAGTAATAAATCTTTGGTGTTATATTTGTTGTGAATACTATGATATTTTGTAGACACTGGAGGTGGGTGAGGGGTTTAGTGGAAGTTGGAGGGGGCTTGATGGGGGGCCATCTGCCTCCCCTACGCCGTCTCTGTCCCCTTAGTCTAGGGCCTTCCTCCGTGATCCTAATTTGCCTTGATCTTAACCCCTAGGCCTAATAAAATGTGGGTAAGGACTTCCATGAATCTTTCCAAGAAGCTTTCCTAGTTCCACCTGAGAAACCTAGCACTAGATGTTTTTCCATATCTTCCACCGATCCCATCATCACTAATGAAGTCCCCATTTCTTCACTTCCACCCCACAACCACACTATTCCTTTGAAGTCGTCCTCTATCCCCATTGTCACCATTCTGTATTACCCCCAAGTCAATACAAATCCCACCCACATCACCGAGGAGATCACTCAACCACTTCCTAGTTTGAATGTGGATGACCCTTCCACCAATCCATCATCCCTTTCCCACAGTCATATCGACACCATTGAAAGAGATTCTGTTGGCCCCTTCATTATTACCACATGAACCACAATTCCCATTCCGTCCCATGTAACCCCAATTCTGCAGGTCATTGTCCAACTTGATACTCCACCAGAAACCAATCCATAGCCAGTCCAAGAAAAAGTACCAGAGGTGAAAGATCAAATAGGTAAAGATCTTCCAAACCCTATATTTATACAGGAAGGGATGCTTCATCTCCTTAACACCATCCATCAAAGAAACAGATCCTGCTGCTAATGTAGGATCTAACGTCTGCCATCTTGGGAATTGTGTTTGAAGAAAATATAGGTAATCAACATGCTTACCCCATATGTTGAATATAGGCTCATGTGTAGCATATGTGCTACCTCCGCTAGCCATGATGGCACAGGAACTCCAAGACTATATTAAAGATCAATTTCAAGTGGCCAACCAATTGCATCATGACTGTCGATGGACCCTTGAAAAAATGAGAACTTCGCAAAGTTATGCGTTAAGTTGGTAATATTGTTACTAGTGGAGAGATTGTGTCCTGGTCCACACCACAACTCCTAAATGTTATGCGTTCCTCCACTAATCCACATGAGCACATGATCATCCACGATGAAGAAAATGAAGAACTTACCCAACAAACACACCACTTGCACTAGGATCTAGTTGTTGTCATAGAGGACATAGAACAAGAGCACTAACTTCACAGACAACAGATTCAACTCTCAAGGCAGTATTGATGAAGTTTGCAGAGGTGTTCCCCACATTCAGGAAGGTTGTGCGAGAGCTACTAGACGACATCATATTGGTTGCACCAGCAAAATATGTTTGAATTGTTGCAGAAGCATGGCCCCCACTCATAGAGAAAACCGATAGTCTCCATTCATAGATAGAGGTTATTCGACTCAAGGAATAGGATAAGCCTAAGGAAATTATCAAAAATATCACCCAAGTTGTTACCAAAGGAAATATAGTTCAATATTCCCTTCATTCCTATGATGATGACTACCGTAAACCCTTCACAATGGTCAATGAAAAGGTCGATTTGATTGAACATTGGATTCAGACAGTTGAAGATTTGTGTTAACAAATTCAACAAATGAATGTTGAATCCAAAGACATCATTGATGCCATCGAGAAGCAAGCCAAAATTGCAGATATCCAAGTAGTGGATGAAAATAATTGTATGCTATGCATGGAAAAGCTAGAAGTAGCCAAGAAGGAGATCAAGGAGTTCTGACCTTCCATCCAATCTTACTCTGTCTAGCTACAACAAATTGACTTAGTTTTGGAAACCGAATGAATCAGATTGTTGGACACCAATCCCATGGAACCAATTGTTTTTGGAGCCTAAGAGTATTTTTTGGGATCATCGATTTTAACAAAGGGGAGTGACATGATCACCTTGTACGGTATGATATCTTCCACTAGAAATCCCTCCACATTATCCCGGAGTTGGGCCCTCATTTGAAGCGGGATCTAGGAAATAATCCCTGCTTTGATTCAGAATGAGTCAAAGGTTGTGGTCGGGTCTTGATGGGCCTTCCTTTTTTGGAAATGCCAAAATTTTTGGAAAGCACAACATGCTAGTGGAAATATTGAAAGTGGAGAAAAAAATTATATTCACTATGGACTAAATGAAAGTGAAACAACAACAAGAATAATCAAAAGTGTTGTGAGCTAGCTGGATGAGCAGTAAAAGTAGTCAAAAGTTCCATCCACAAGTGGGAAAATCAAAGGAAGAGGCCAAAAGTGTGGTCCTGTGTCTGGTCATGGGATGGTGTCAATGGGGTTCTGTGGGTCATGTGTGGGTTTTGTGTGCTATGCATGTGTGGGTTGGTGTGGGTCCTGTGGGGTTGGGGATTCATATACATGGTGTATATATACTGTGTAAGTTGGTTGTGTCTATGTGGGAATGGGTTGGGCCTCCGGTGTCCGGTGATTCCATCTGTGTGCCTTCTTCTTCCATGGTTGTGGTCCATGTCTGGATTCGTGGTCGGTCTCTGTGTGTGTTCTCATTCCTTATCCATGTCCTTTGGTGGGGCCACTGCACTGGGGTTTCCTTTTGTGCCTCAAGGTCTGGTCCTGTCTCTCTCTGTCTCCACTGTCTCCACCTCTCTCCTCCTGTCTCTCCACTGTCTCTCTGTCTCATTCTCTCATCTCCTCTCACCCTCCACCTCCTCCATCGTCCCTCTCCTCTGTCACCCTTCACTCCATCCTCTCAGTCCATCTCTCTCTCTTTGTCCCTCTCACTCAGCCCTCTCTCTCGTCCTTCCCTATCTCTCCTCTCTCTCCACTATCCCCCCTTCCTCTCTCTCTCTCCTTCCACTTATCTCTTTCTCTCTCCATTCTCCTCCTTTCTCTGATTCTCATTCCTCCCTCCTGTCTCTCTCCCCAACTGTCATCAGTCTCTCTTTGTCTCCTTCCCTCTAACACTCTCTCCTCTACTCTACTCCCCGCCTCCTCCTGTCCCTCCATGTCATCTCTTGGTGTATGCCCCAATTGTCTCTCTCTCTCACTCTCTACCTTTCTCCCTCTCTCTACCTATCCTAGGGATGGAGTGTCTGGAGAGAAGGAGGAGGAGTTAGAGATGGATTAGTTAGAGATGGAGAGAGAATCAGGGGGAAATGAGGGAGGAAGAGAGGTGAAATGGGTGAGATGGGAGTTAATTGGGAGAGAGGAAGGTGGGGTAGAGGGGGTAGAGAGAGATAGATGAGAGAGAGAGAGAGTGGAGGAGGAGGAGGAATGAGGAGAGAGAGAGAGAGAGAGAGGAAATATTAAGAAGCAAATGTTTTGGGGTGTTATATTCTATGATGAATATGATATTTTGTGAACAACATGAAGTGGGGTGAGTGGTGGGGAGAGGGAAAGAGTATTAGATGGCCATCTATAGTCCCCTGCCTTTTCTCAATCTCTATCCCCTTAATTCCTAGGAACACCTTATAGATGGCTAGCTTCCCACCTATACCCGATTCTTAACCCCCTCGACACTTGTGCCTCGATGTAAGCCCTAGCCCCCCCACCTATACCTGATTCTTAACCCCCTCGACACCTAATACCTATGCCCTTTATTCCCATACCTCTTCTTTGGGACCCTACAACCCCTACAGATTCATCCTGGTTTTATAACCACTGGTCGATGCCTCAAAGCAAGTTTAATCCAAATCCCCTAGGTCGTAGTTATCCCCAAGCCCCTCCACTCCTATATTCCTAAAGTTATATGGTCCGTATACTTTTTTTATTAATCATTACATTAATAGTGTGCACATACTGTTGTGAGAAAAAATAAATGAGGTCAAGGATTTTTCCTACCTCATATTCTTTTTCAAAAGGAGATTTCATGCATTCTGGAACACATACATGCTCATGTGGACACTATCCACTTGAGCATAGTGTTATCACTGAAAAAACATTCAAAACAATACCGACAATGGTTGAAGAAATTACCAGTTGAAGATGCCAATCAACATGCCTCTAAAATTAACATGATTCATTCAACAAGTCAAAAAGTATATAAATGGTTCCCTAAATTTCTGCGCAATATCTTAAAGGTATACACATGCACATCTATGCAAACCAACATAGTTGAATATGCATAATTTTCATGACTATATCCACATAAACATGTGCATATGTCGAAACAACACATTAATGATTTTGGTTGGGTCACCCCCACTTCCATCCCAAGCTGTATCTTGACAAGATGCCCAAATCAGACCAAAATATAGCCTTGGGGCGATTTATGGACTAGGAGGTACCTCCAAAGGGCCCCTATTCACACTATAAACTAGTTATGTAAAAAATTGCATGAAGCCTATAAATAAAAGCTTGGGGCATGCAAACAAGGTAGAGTTTGGTGTATTGTTATGTTGTTGAATTTGTTCTTTGAGAATCCATATGTGCCCTAGAGTCATTCAAGTATTCATAGCAAGTGTTATCCTTCTCACCTCTTAAGAAACTTAGCAATCAATTCTTCACCATTGTCACTCCCTTGTAGAAGAGAAATAAAATCTATATTGGGGACCTCAAGGTCAATCCAAAGGAGGAAGAGGGGACTCATAAGTCCCAACATTTGTCCACAATTTTATCAATTCAAAGAACCTTTCCATTGGTATCTATTCCTTTTTCTATTATGAAGTTTTTATTTTTGTTTTATGTATTCTTATTTTAGTTGTATTTTTCTTGTTATTTGTTTACTTATTTACTTCATGGTTGATCCACTAATCAAATGACTATTCTATGTATTATCTTGTTTGTCTAACAAGGTAGTAAAGTGCTTTGTTTTTCTCACCTAAGTGGAAAAACAAGAACAACATATTGACAACTCCACTGGGGATTTGGATCAAATTCCTCCCCATTTAGACATTTAGAGTATTTATTTTAATCATTTTGTGTATGTAGGTGTCAAAACTAGCTTACCTCGTCCTCCAAATTGACCAATTGAGCCATTGGGTAGGAAAAATCTTTTTTAATTTTTCTTCCCATGGCTTGACTATGTTTTCTCGGTTATCGAAAGAACAGTCACACATATTTTCACAATTTGTAAATTTTCTTTGTTTCCATGTCATGCAGTCTGTGCAATCTATGTACTATGCACATTGTGTGTGACTGTTAGAACTACAACCCACATAGAAATTCTTCTTTTTATTGTTTGCAAGAATTTTGGGGTTGATCTCACCAAGTATCTTTAGGTTTACATTTTCATCACTTTGTAAGGAAACAACAATCACACTTAGAGTTGTTTCTTGCATTAGTAATTAGCCAACCTAGGCACTAAAAAGGGATAAAAATAATTATTATTCTTTCCCTTGTATTGCCACATGGATTGTCAATTGTAGCATTTGAATTATTAATTTAGTTGTTTTTTCTTTCACAACCACTTAATCGTTTGGGACTAGGAACCTATTTTGGAACCCCTATTGTTCTCTTTCCCTCACACTCCATGTGATCTTCATAAATAAGAAAATGTTATATTAAGAAGTTCCATATGCCTCTAGAAAATCATCAAGTCATCAATTAGGAGAGGCCAAAGCCCCCTTGGATACCTCTTAGTTTTATTTTCATATATTGAAACACAATATTAAAAGTTGTAAAGGGCCCATACATGCCCACGTGCTTGCAAAATTAGGATAATTTCAAATTTTTTACAAATAAATCAAAACAATCTAGGAAGTTAAAAGAATTTGTAAGGACCCAATGTCCACATGATTTACAATCTAGGGGAGGCTTCAATTTTATTATATTAGAAAACATCTTAGGGAATTAAAAAGATTAAAGTAATGACCCATATGTCCACATTGCTAGTGATCTAGGGATTTTGAATTATGCAAGGATTATCTAAACACATTTAGTAATTTATATTAAATCAATATTTGTAACTGACCACGTGATGTCCACATACTAAAATATTGCATGTTAACTTATTGAAAATATTGTTGATGCCATTTTCACTCTTTGAACACAATAGTACCTAACCACACACTTAAAATTTCTATCAAATATTTAAAGTCATAGTATGTTCTCATCCCTTTGCGCACAAGCAATCTAGGAGGACTAGAAAGACTCCATATATCCTTGGAATGTTTCCACATCATTTTAATCAACAAGATTGGGTCCCTTTAAATATCTGATCTCCCGATCTCCCAGTCCAATTTAAATCCTAAAATCAACCCGTCAACAACTCATTTTAACCCCTAAAGGAGGAGCAAAAAATAATTTTGTAGTCTAAGTTAGGATCTCGGGGGTAGGCATCCAAACAACCCGCTATTATAATTTTTACATTTGAAACTTAGAAGTTGATGAATTAAGAAACCCAAAATTCTCTAAATCAAGTGTTCCTATACCATAAGAAATGGGGATACCCGTGAAGGGTCGAAGGATAAGGTCCGATTGTTCCATGCATGCCTCCTTTAGTCACCCAACTCTTGGAAAAAATCCATCCCGTGACCCATTTTTTAGGCCGAAAATATACATTCCGCACTTGATCGAGGTAACTTTGTTTCCAAAAACTAGGATTTCCACCTAGGTGGTGATTGTGGGATGCAATTGCACCTCAATCATATTTTTAATGACTATTGGGAAATACCACCAATACTTTCAATATATGCCCCATTTACCCTTCATTATAACTAATTGTTCATACCTTCACTAGTTCCTCTTCCAGTGTATTCATGCCCCACTTTTGAGTACTTTTGGAATTCCCAGTAATATTTTTGAGAGGAAGGACGATATTTATTTTAGGAAATACACAAATTAATTTTATTCCCCCATGAGGATAACAACCAAATACGCTACATTATTTCTTGTTTGGTTGTTTTATGTATGATATCCAATATTGATTACATGCAACTTTGAATGGTATTGTTGAGATAGTCCAAAAATATAAAACACACTTGTTCATTTATTTCTCTCATCACAAATCACACATTTATAGCTAGCCTAGAATCATAGGGGAACCACAGAACCCCCGTCGTTCCAGATGCATGTTGAATCTCCCTCCAATATTGGGAGGAATATATCATTTGGATGACACATCAAATCCACCATCCCATAAACATGTGAGTGCAATAGTTTTAGTATCATCCTTGCTAGGTTCCACCTTGATCAACACCAACATCCCAAACAATCCACCCACTCATCCTCCATCAGAAGGAGGAGGAGCTCAACCTTCCTCGCAAGGAACACACTCCCAACCTTCCTCACAAGGAAATTATTCTCAACCATCACATACCATGGTTTCACCTACCCCCAACTTGCCATACTTGGCATATATTAACATTCCATATTCTACCAAGCCTACAAATGACCCCATTTTGCATGATCCCACTTGGCCTAACATGCCCATCAAATTATCTTTAGAGATCCCAAAGTTTGAAGGGAAACCAACTGAGGACCCAACCAACCACATAATGTCATTCCACCTATGGTTTTGTTGGAATAGCATCACAAAGGATTACATTCAATTGCGATTTTTCCAGAGAACACTCATTGGTCCATATTCCAAATGGTATGTGGATGAGAAATCATTGTCCCATACGATATTCAAATCATTGTATAAGACATTATTAAACTTCTTCCAACTTCCTATTATTCATGACACTAGTTTGTATATTCTCTATGAATTCAAAAAAACCACATTCATTCATATCGTTGATCATATTCATGAATGGAATCGAATAAGAAGAATTTTTAAGGATGACACCACCCTAGAACAAAAATTACACTAGTTTCTTAAATCACTAGTCTCGGTCAGAGCTAAAGATGTGACCGCTAATCTTCCTCAAAATGAAGAAGAAGCCATCACAAAGGCTCAAAAGTTTGACCTAATTTACTCCCAATCATGGTACTTTTACTCTGTATTACCAGATGCTCCTCTCCCTCTACCCTTTGGTCAATATAAACAAGGAGAATCACATGTTGTAGATGCGTTGATTGAGTCCATGGTTCATTTTAACCTATATGCTCAATTAATACCCACCTTTTCGGCCAACCAATACCAACATCTATATGGGGGGAACCCATATTATCCTTCCCATTCACCTCAAACCACTTTTATAGTCCCTCCTAATCCCACGATGGGAGGATGCAAATCTGCACCACTAATAAACCCAGTGCAAGAACCACTTCTAGGTCTACCACCTACCACGTCATACAAATCCAATAGTGGGAGTGGCGCATCCACCTCATATAATCAATATGGACCCCCTCCATAAGTTAATCTATATTAATCTTTCCTAGGTCCCCGTCAGCCCATTTACCCAACACATGGACAATAATAAGCATGCCTTAACTTTGTTCAACCCTACCCTATTTAACAAGTTCAAGTCTTTGAACAATTGAATATGAAAAATCCACCTAATCAATCCAAAAATAACATAAGTAAGGGAAAGAAAAATAACAACGCCAACCAAGGATATGAGGAAACCCTCAATAGTAAAATGCCCTAGTAGGGGGAAACTAAAATAATGGTAACTAGAATCCCCAAGGGGGAAATAAAAATGGCCAACACTCAAGGGAAAAATTATAACCTTAGAACCAATTTCCCTTGTGCGCTATGTGGTTAATATGGACATTATACCCACCACTTCCCTAATATTTTTTATTACAAATGGATAAAATAAACCATGAACACGTAAAGAACCTCGCACCACAATTTCCCCTGTAGATACCGCAAAGTTATTTGCAACACGAAACACAAAAAATCATGTAGAACCTGATTATTTATCAAGGAATCATCAATATTGACCAAGAGGATGCCCCTAACCCACAACAGATGGGGCATTACCCTATCCCAAGTCAAAATCAACTTGGAAACCCTATAGACCACAATATCCTCCTCACCATTGAAGAGGAAATTATACTACAAACTTGTAGCTGTGAGTATGGTACTCCTCTTGATTCAAATATGACCACATCATAATTGCCCCAATTACCTGTAGGGAAACCTTTGACAATACCCCTTCCTATGACATAATCCACCACTAGAGTACACTAAGAACCTTTCTGTAGGAATGTACACAACCCCCATGCTAGGGGAGCACACAACTATAGCTTGGTCGATGACTTGGCTCAATCTCTAGCAACCATGTCTTTTTTGGAGGTTCTCCAAACTTGTCCTTCACAAAAAAATGCATTTCTCTCACAATTGGGGGTAGTTGACCCATAAGATACTCGTTTGATCACTTTTGATTTGGATAACGCGAAACTATGCCTCCCCTCTTTGGTATCTTTTCAAATTCCAGTCAAAATTCACAACTGAACAATGCACCCATGTATCATAGGTGAAGGGGGATCTACATGTATCATGTATAAAACTGTATGGAAATAACTCGGATCACCTGAGCTCATCCCTTTAGCCATTAATATTAGGGCATATGATGGTAACCAATAACAACTGGAAGAACTCTACTAAAATGTCCCACTTAAACTAGGGAGAAAAAATATTTTTAATGATATCGAAGTCATCGATGCTCAATTGGAATACAACATCCTGTTTGGATGAAGTAACATGTACATCATGAAAGAAATCACTTCCTCTATATTCCACACCATGGTCTTCCCAGACAATGGGAATATTATCACCATTAACCAATTAACGCACTATGAACCTAATCATTCTGGGAACATGAACACCATCTTTCCCCTCATATGGACTAGCTATGATACCTCGCTAGTATTTGATTCCTGGTCTAGAATATTTAAAGACCCATCACTTATGGGATCTTATCAAGGAAGTCCATCCCTCCTCCCTGCCACAAGTTCAACTCAAGTCTTTGTAGTCTCATCAGATGGTGTTGAGATAGGCGATGATAACCCCATTGAGGAACATACACCTCATCCTACCTCAGATACATCCACATTTCCACCCATTTAAGAAAATGCATTGATGACTAGACAAATACCTATTTGGAAAATGATCCCTCGGGCCATAACCCAAATACCATTCTCTTACCCACTAACATGTGCATTAGTATATCAAGTTGTCACTACTCTCATCTTGTGAAACATGGTTATCACTATCCCAATATGGTATTTCCCACTATATATGTTACCAGTCCCATCCCTTCCACCTTAACTAGAGTTGTTTCCCATGCAATCAATGTTTCAAACACCAAATCTTTCAACCGGTCACACAATTGGGGGAAATAGTACCAACAAAGGGGAAACCAAGAGGAAGAAGGGGTCCAACTCTTAGACTCGGCCCCACCCTCCATGCACACTTTGTGAAATAGTTGGACATGCTACCAATATGTTCTGTACACTGCATGAATTATGCAATCTAATTTAGCTTCCAAATACAACACCATTACTTCCTACCCCAATAGTTGCAACCACAAACACTACTGCAGAAGCTTCTTCATCATGCAAGAAAGTTCTATGTACCAACTTTGCATGTGCCATATTCTCAGAATATGGCCATTACACTCATCATTTTCCAACTCTCCCTCAATTGCAACAAACCTTAGTAGCGGTGTGACAAACATAATTGCCTGAGCCCTCTCAAGAGCCCCCCATTGATGCTAAATCTATTGACATTTGTTATATATCCACATTAGTAAATGAATGTATGGAACTACCATGTGCACTATGCTACCAAATGGACCATTTTACATTCATGTTCCTCCTCATTATCAAATATCGAATTCGTCACATGAACACCCTTCAAAATATTCAAACAACCCTTCAAACATAACTTCCTTAGAACCATACTACTTTAACCTCCCAAGATAATCCCATCTTCAAAGAAAGAATTATACCTTTGGCCCCCACCATCCATATGAATATCAAGGTGATCAGATGACTTCCTGCTAAACCCACCTAATTCACGTATAAGTCTTATACAATATATTCTTCCTCCCCCTAGTACACATGATCCACACACATGTATGAATATATGGTGGATCTCATCTAGTGAAGTCCCCCCCCCTCCTATCGTCAGTCCACTTACCCTAGAAAAAAGTGATCATCACACATCTACATATTCTATACCTTCCATATACAATAACACCATAACCAAATTAGATCAAACAAGTGACTCCCCCATCTCAGCCATACCTATTCATACCTATGAAGATCCATTCTTCTCATACATGTTTCAATCAGACAAAGACATATTAGAGGCTATGAAAACACCTAATTTTCCTTGGGATGCCATGCATCACCGATCATTTTTCTTCCCAAAAGAAACATTTAAACCCCACATAGATACCCATGTCTATGAAATTGAAACCAAAGACTTCATCCCTCCATGTCTTGTGAATTGGTTCATAAACACAATCCCCACCCCTGACGCTTTTGAAGAAAGGAATATGGCCAACGTATCTCCCCCAAAAAAATAGACATCGTTGTTATACTTGACATAATTGAATAGATCATTCTCGGAACTACATGCTCCCCTGAAGAAGTTCAAGCTTATGAATATCTCTTTAAGAAATTTAGGGATATCTTCGCCTGGTCCTATACATAAATTCCTAGCTTGGATCTATTCATTATCGACCATCGAATGGATACATGGCTCAATGTGGCCCCCATCCACCAAAATAAACAACCATTACATCCTTTGATGCAGGAGCATCTCCAACACATCAAGCGAGCCAGCGCAGAGACAGTTGGACAGCTGGACAAGCCAGCGCAAATTTTGAAAATCACCTTGAAATTGTTGCGCAATCTTAAATGAGCCATTAAGAAGAAGCGCACTTGTAAAAATGTAAATGGACCTTGAGCCTTTAGCTCTCGTCCTTAGTAGGTAGAAGGCATTTAAGATAGTTAATGCAGGTAGATAGAATTTAATTCTAGATTAGACTGTTTGAGAGCACAAGAGGGAAATGGGATATAGACACCCTCATTGTGTATTGTAACATTAGCATGATTATTGAAGCAGGAGAAGAGCTAGAGCATGCAGAGAGCTATGTAAAAACACCCATGTATAGATATTTGGATTAATAGAAAAGGTTGATTCAAATTCATGGTTTTGTGTTTGTTCTTTGTATATTCATGTTGAATGATATGCTCATGAATGTTTGCTTCCTGTTATACATTTTCTTTATATGCTGTGTATATGATTTCATGTTGAGTTTGAAGTCTGAGAGGAAGAAAGAATGAGTTGCAATTGTTTCTCTATCTGAGTAAGAATTCCTACAAGGAGTGCAGTTGAAGTGTCCGCAAGGAGTGCGTCAACAAGAATTTAGGGTTTCATCTCTGAAGCTCAGATAGTTTTACTTTTGTTCTCATTTCCTCAAAAGGTGCAGTTGGGCACAAGATCCATGCAAGGAGTGCGCAGGCCAAGTGAAGATCAGGGTTGCGAACATGAGCAAGAGTTGAAAGACTGTTGCTGTAGGAGTGCGCAAGGTCGAAGGAATTCAACACTTAGACGTGTTTGAAGGTTTCCACAAGGAGTGCATGCAAGAGTCTTTTCTAAGGATCAAAGTTATACAAAAGATCAGGAAGGATAAGGCCTTCAAATTGGTTGAAGGACAGCGTAAGGGAAGCCGCGACTAGAATAATTTGGAAGGCATCGCAAGTTTGTGTGCAGGTGGATAAGTTCCATGGAGGAACACTTGGTCATTCACAGGAATCATCAAGGGAGAACGGACGGTCGAAGTTCTATGAGGAGATTTCACGAATCTCCGTGAACCGTTAGATCTCGCGGAGGTGCAAGGAAGATACGACGGAGTATTCTCCAAAAGTTCAAAGCTCAGGAGGGGCAAGACCATAGATTCGAGTCACAAGGACCGTCGGATTTACACGTGGTTTCGTATATCGGGGTTTCGTGTTTTGAAACTCCGAAACATTGCAACGAGAATCGCAAAATCGCGAAACGCGATATCCAGACGACTAAGGGAACAGTGTGGGACCACAAGGGTCGGTAGGTGGACAAGTGGCACACCTTATCGGGGTTTCACAGCGAGAAGTCCCGAAACAATTACATCAGGATTCACGATATTGCGAACTCCGAAATGTCGATGGAGTGAAGGCATTGAAAAGTCAAAATCGTGCGTGTGTCAGAGTTTCAGCATATCGAGCATCGGGAGTAGGGGATATGAGTTGTTTGACATCGCGAGTGCTAAAATCGCGATAGGAAAAACTCGGATAGGGAAAAGTCAGCGTTGACTGTTGTCAGGTCTCCAAGATTCGAGAGTCCAATGCCCGACCACTAACCTCGCGAAGGCGCGAAGTCCGATCTCCCGATTGCAAGAGGAGATCCTGTGGAGAGTTCGTTGTGGGTGCCGAATTCCCGACAGGGAATCAGAAGGACCGATTAGAGTTCTTCGGACCGTGAGGAAGAGGAGATCCTGTGAGCGCGCAGACCTTTTGACCTGTGGGTGTGGAGAGGGTGCGTGTGCGTTAGTTTGGTATCAGAGCCTTGATTATTTTCTGTATATTTTAGGCAAGGGAGGCATAAGAGATAAAGAGCACTCTGATATGCATCAAGTGGTATCAGAGCCCAGAAAGATTCTTTGCTTTCTGTAGCAGAGAAAGAAGAATTCGCCATGCCACCAAGGGGAAGAGACATGCAATCACTCGATCCAGAGGAGAGGGAAATTCAAAGAATAAGAGGCAGGAAGATGACAGATACAGTCATGGAGAGAGAGATGCGTGATCTATGATCCAGACTCGAAGACATGGAGACAGTGCAAAGATGCACAGTCAGTGCAGGGGATCTTAGTGATTCTGAAAGTGAAGTTGAGGCTGAACGTGAGGAAGAAGTTGCAGCTGAAGATCCATCAAACGAACATTTGATCAAAGCTATTGCAAGGATGGGTGCAAGAGTGAAGATGGACATTCCAGTTTATGAAGGAAACTTGGATGCAGAAGAGCTTCTAGACTAGATTAGATCTCTAGACACATACTTCGACTATGAAGATGTCGAAGAAGACAAGAAGGTCAAGCATGTTGTTACAAGACTAAAAGGACATGCAGCATTGTGGTGGGATGAACTACAAGATGACAGACGTTGCAAGGGCAAGCAAAAGATCAAGAGCTGGGATAGAATGATCACGAAGCTAAAGGAGAAATTCATCCCCAGGGATTATCAAATTACTCTGTTAAGGAGAATGCAGAACCTGAGATAGAAGCCGATGACAGTGAAAGAATACACTGAGGAATTCTACAAACTGAACATCAGGGCAGGTCATCGGGAGAGCGATGATGAGAAAGTTGCCAGATATATGAATGGCCTGAGATATGATATCC
>SNQJ01S0016682.1:113916-136628 GCA_010110895.2 Picea sitchensis
GAATGGCCTGAGATATGATATCCAGGATGAGATGAGCATGGTAACCATCTGAATGGTGGAAGATGCTTATCAGATGGCTCTGAAAGCTGAAGAGAAGCTGAGCTGAAAACAGAGTCAAAGGGGCCGAGGTAGAAGCCAGCCCAGAGGCAAAGAAGTTGCCCAGGACAAATATCAGAAGCCCAAGGAGGACTGGAAGAAACCTCCAACTCAAACTGAGAGAGGTGGAACCTCACAGCGAGGGCCATATGCTGAACAACGAGGGGAACATACTGAGAAGAGAGGAGATTATGATGACAATAACACTTTTCCTCGTACTAGAGGCAGAGGAAGAGGAAGAGGTGGAGTAATCACATGATTCAGATGTGGAAAGAATGGGCACAAGTCTTATGAGTGTCTAGATAAAAATAAGGAGATTGGAGAAGCTCACATCGCCGAGGCATAGAGGCGGGATGTTGAGTCAGAAGACGCTGAAGGCAGAAGATCGTTGATGATGAAAAAAATCCTTTTAACACCAGAGAAGGAGGTGGAGAGTTCAGTCCCAAGGACCCGACTTTTTAGGAATGCTTGCAAGACCAAGGACAGGGTATGCAAGGTCATTGTAGACAGTGGTAGCACGGATAATATCGTTTCTACGGAGATGGTAGAGAAGCTGGAGTTGGAGACGACTGATCATCCAAGNTGGGAAGACCATGGCAATATGACAGGAATGTGATTCATGATGGGAGAATGAACACATACACCCTAGAGAAGAATGGGAGGACACACATGTTGCTTCAGATAAAGGATAAGGAAGTGAAGCCGGAAGTAAGCAACACAATACTTCTCATGAGTGGGAAGGAACTTCTTACAGAGGTCAAGAAGAAGGAGGATCCATAGTTTATTGTGGTCAGAAAGCCGAGGATTGTTCTGACTAGCACAAGGGTGGATGATTTACCAAAAGAAGTTCAGGAACTGCTGGAAGAGTTCACTGATATAATTGTGGACGAATTACCTTGTTCGTTGCCACCGATTAGAAGTGTGAGTCATCACATCGATCTCATACTAGGAGCCAGTTTTCCAAATAAATCCGCGTACATATTAACGCCGCAAGAGAATTAATAAGTTAGAAGGCAAGTCTAGGATTTGTAGGACAAAGGTTTGGTCAGGGAAAGCTTGAGTCCATGTGTTGTTCCAACAGTACTCAGTCCGAAGAAAGATAGAGGCTGGAGGATGTGTATTGACTCGAGGGCGATCAACAAAATAACCATCAGGTACAGATTTCCATTGCCAAGGATGGATGATCTGATGGATTTCTTGAGCGGAGCAAAGTATTTTTCAAATATTGACTTGAAAAGCGGTCATCATTAGATTTGCATGAGAGAAGGTGATGAATGGAAGACAACATTAAAAACAAACGAAGGGTTATATGAATGGCTTTTTATGCCATTTGGCTTAACAAATGCACCTAGTACCTTCATGAGGCTGATGAACGAAGTCCTGAGGGAGTTCATCGGAAAATTTGTCATTGTGTATTTGGATGACATACTGGTTTACAGTAAAACAGTAGCAGAGCATCTGAAGCATTTAGCTACAGCAATGCAGAAACTCCAGCAGGAAAAGTTGTTGATAAATATGAAGAAATCCTCATTCATGAAGACAGAGCTCATTTAATTGTGGTTTGTTATTTCGGCAAATGAGTTGAGGATGGATCTAGATAAGGTGGAGGTAATAAAAAATTGGCCATCACCGAAGAATGTTTTTGAGGTGAGAAGTTTTCACGGATTGGCTAGTTTCTACCGGAAGTTCATCAGGAATTTCAGTGGAATTAGCGCAGCGATGATGGATACAGTGAAGAAAAGACATAAATATTTTCACTGGACAGAAGAGGCTGAGAAAAGTTATAATCTATTGAAGAGGAAGATCACAGAACAACCAGTTCTGGTGTTGTCGGATTTCTAGAAGACATTTCAAGTGAAATGCGATGCAAGCGGATTTGCAATCGGGGCGGTCTTAAGTCAAGAAGATAGGCCAATAGCGTATTTCAGCGAGAAGAAGAATGAGGCGAAAGTGAAGTACTACACTTATGATAAGGAGTTCTATGCTATCATTCAGGAATTGAAGAAATGGAGGCATTACTTGATCCCGAAAGAGTTTGTCTTGTACAGTGACAATCATGCACTGCAGTTTGTGACTCAACAGGAAAAGTTGAATCAGAAACATGCCAAATGGGTTGAGTATAGGTAGAATTTCACTTTTGTGATTAAACATATTTCTGGTACTGCTAACAAAGTTGATGATGCTTTGAATAGAAAGTGTTTGTTGTTGCAGGAGTTCAGAGTCAAAACGTTGGGTTTTGATGATCTTAGGGACATGTATGCTGATGATCAGGATTTTAAGGAGGCATATGAAGCAGGTGAAAATCCCATTTTCAGGGATAGAAGTCCATGGATAGATTATATGATCCAGGAAGGATTACTGTTAAGAGGTAATCAACTATGTATTCCAAAATGCTCCATGAGGGAGAATTTGCTAAAGGAGAAACACAGTGGAGGATTGGCAGGGCACTTTGGTCACGAAAAGACGTTCGCAAAGATGAATGAGTCATATTTTGGCCGGGAATGCGAGATGATGTCAAGAGATT
Source organism: Picea sitchensis (assembly GCA_010110895.2). NCBI lineage: Eukaryota > Viridiplantae > Streptophyta > Pinopsida > Pinales > Pinaceae > Picea > Picea sitchensis. The sequence continues at coordinate 116,537 of SNQJ01S0016682.1, forward strand.
CATGGACAGATGCAGAATTTGCCAGCATTCGAAGGGAAGAAAGAAGAATGCAGGGTTTTATCAACCGTTAACCATACCAGAAAGGCCATGGGATGCAATTAGCATGGATTTTGTATTGGGGTTGCCAAGAACACAAAGAGGTTTTGATTCAATCTTTGTGGTGGTGGATAGATTTTCCAAGATGGCACACTTCATTCCATGTCGGAAGACCAGTGACGCAACTCACATTGCGAATCTATTTTTCAAAGAAGTCATTTGACTTCATGGGTTTCCGAAGAGTATAGTTTCGGATCGAGATACGAAATTCATAGGGCATTTTTGGAGGACCTTATGGAAGAAGATGGATGGATAGACAGAAGTGGTGAACAAAATTCTGGGAGACTTGCTGAGAAGCTTGGTGACAGAGCACCACAGCCAGTGGGACAACATATTACCACAGACAGAGTTTGCTTATAATGACTCAGTGAATAGGAGCACAGGGAAAAGTCCATTTCAGATTGTCTATGGCATGCAGCTGAGAGGAATTTCTGAACTGAGGGATTCAGAACAGACCGTGACTAGGAGTGATAGTGCAGAAGAATTCGCAGAGGCGATGAAATAACTTCACAGCCAGGTAAAGGAGCGACTACAGAATTCAAGCCAGGAGTATAAGCGTAGATAAGATCAACGCAGAAGACAACTTCATTTTGAGGTTGGTGACTTGGTTCTGGCACATTTAAGAAAAGAAAGGTTCCCGAGAGGAACATATAATAAGTTGAAGTTGAAGAAAATAGGCCCATGTAGGGTCTTGAAGAAATTTGGGACAAATGCTTATGAGATTGAATTACCCGATGGGATCAAAATTTCTCCAATATTCAATATCTCAGATTTGTACCCATATAAGGCTGGGGAAGCAGAAGCTGGAGTTGAGAAGCCAATGATTCAGTGGCGAAAGCAGATGCCAGTTGCAGATAAGTCACAGATGGAGCGCATACTGGACAAGAGAGTGAGCAAGAGGACCAGGCGAAAGCAATACTATGAGTATCTGGTCAAATGGAAGAACCATCTAGTTGAAGATGCCAGCTGGGAGTCTAAAGAAAAAATACAGAAGCATGGATAGACCATGCGTGAGCTCATGGACAGGATCCCATGAAAATTTTCAAGTGAGGGAGTATGATGCAGGAGCATCGCCAACACATCAGGTGAGCCAACGCGGAGAGAATTGGACAGCTGGACAAGCCAACGCAAATTTTGAAAATCACCTTGAAATTATTGCACGATCTTAAATGAGCAATTAAGAAGAAGCGCACTTGTAAAAATGTAAACGGACCTTGAGCCTTTATCTCTCGTCCTTAGTAGGTAGAAGGCATTTAAGATAGTTAATGCAGGTAGATAGAATTTAATTCTAGATTATACTATTTGAGAGCACAAGAGGGAAACGAGATATAGACACCCTCATTGTGTATTGTAACATTAGCATGATTATTGAAGCAGGAGAAGAGCTAGAGCATGCAGAGAGTTGTGTAAGAACACCAATGTATAGATATTTAGATTAATAGAAAAGGTTGATTCAAATTCATGGTTTTGTGTTTGTTCTCTGTATATTCATGTTGAATGATATGCTCATGAATGTTTTCTTCCTGTTATACATTTGCTTTATATGATGTGTATATGATTTAATGTTGAGTTTGAAGTCTGAGAGGAAGAAAGAATGAGTTTCAATTGTTTCTCTATCTGAGTAAGAATTCTTGCAAGAAGTGCAGTTGAAGTGTCTGCAAGGAGTGCGTCGACAAGAATTCAGGGTTGCGTCTCTGAAGCTCAGATAGTTTTACTTTTGTTCTCATTTCCTCAAAAGGTGCAGTTGGGCACAGGAGCCGTGCAAGGAGTGTGCAGGCTGAGTGAAGATCAGGGTTGCGAACCTGAGCAAGATTTGAAAGACTGCTGCTGCAGGAGTGCGCAAGGTCGAAGGAATTCAACACTTAGACGTGTTTGAAGATTGCCGCAAGGAGTGCGCGCAAGAGTCTTTTCTAAGGCTCAAAGTTATACGGAAGATTTGGAAGGATAAGGCCTTCGAATTGGTTGAAGAACAGCATAATGGAAGCCGTGACTGGAAGAATTTGGAAGGCGTCGCAAGTTTGTGTGCAGGTGGATAAGTTCCGCAGAGGAACACTTGGTCATTCACAGGAATCATCAAGGGAGAATGGACGGTCGAAGTTCTCTGAGGAGATTTCGCGAATCTCTGTGAACCATTATATCTCACGGAGGTGCAAGGAAGATACGGCAGAGTATTCTCCAGAAGTTCAAAGCTCAGGAGGGGCAGGACCGTAGATCTGAGTCACAAGGACCGTTGGATTTACACGTGGTTTCGTATATCGGTGTTTCGTGGGTTGAAACTCCGAAACATTGCAACGAGAATCGCGAAATCGTGAAACGCGATATCCCAACGACTAAGGGAACAGTGTGGGACCACAGGGGTCGGTAGGTGGACAGGTGGCACACCTTATCAGGGTTTCGCAGCGAGAAATCTCGAAACAATTGCATCAGGATTCGCGATATTGTGAACTCCGAAATGCCGATGGAGTGAAGGCGTTGAAAAGTCAAACTAGTGCATGTGTCAGATTTTCGGCGTATCATGCATCGGGAGTCAGGGATACGAGTTGTTTGACATCACGAGTGCTGAAATCGCGATAGGAAAAACTCGAATAGGGAAAAGTCAGCGTTGACTATTGTCGGGTCTCGGGGATTCGAGAGTTCAATGCCCGACCACTGACCTCGCGAAGGCGTGAAGTCCGATATCTCGATTGCAAGAGGAGATCCCGTGGAGAGTTCGTTGTGGGTGCTGAATTCCTGACAAGGAATCAAAAGGACCGATTAGATTTCTTTGGGCCGTGAGTAAGAGGAGATCCTGTGAGCGCGCGGACTTTCCAACCTGCGGGTGTGGGGAGGGTGCGTGTGTGTTATCCTTCAAAATCCATGTCTATCAAAGCTAATATTGAAAATTTGCGTTTTTCAGGGTTCATTTACCCCATTACATATAATTCTTGGGTTTCAAACGCTATCCTAGTCAACAAGAAATAGGGAACCATTTGGGTTTGCACTGATTTATGAGACCTCAATCAAGCCTATCCCAAAGAAAAATTTCCTATCCCCTTCATCGATCAAGTAATTGACACTTGTGTGGGACATGAAGTCCTATAATTTGTGAATGGATTTTCCAACTACAACCAAATACATATCTGACACATGAATCAATATAAAACCACATTCACTACCCAATGGGGTACTTTCAATTATCGTGTCACGCCCTTTGGGCTCAAGAATGTTGGTACCACATTCCAGTGGGCCATGAATTATTTCTTCCATGATCTCACCTATATCATCCTCTCTTGCTTAGAATACTTCACTGCTTGATCCAAGAAATGATCACAGCATTTGGAAGACTTGCAAATTTTCTTTTAGATATGCCACCAATACAACATTCGATTAAACCCTCTTAAGTGAATTTTTTGCATCACAACAGGATGCCTCTTTTATTTCATCCTTTATAGCAAAGAATCATAGTGGACCCACTAAAATTCCAAGTCATCAATGTGTAATACTAAGAATATACATGTCAGGTACCATTTCATACGATCCCTTTTGGAAGATGGACAATTGAAGTTGGAAAAGATACATACTATCTATAATCATGCAAACATGTTAACAAAGGTAGAAACAAGGGAGAAACTAATTTCCTTCTTAGTTTCAATTGGTATTCAAGCATGAAGGTGAATATGATAAATTTTCTAGGTCCAAGCTGGATCATAGTCCAACAAGTACAATAACAATCAAGTTGTTGTGATCAGTGTCCAAGTGGGAGATTGTTGGTCGTGGAACATGATTATATTCCTAATTTAGAGGTATTGTTTCAGCCATGTTTGGAGCCCATTACCTGATGGGGGGGTGTGGGGGGATTTCCCCCCCACTTATCTCTCCAGGGGGGGAATGATAAATTTTGGAGGCCCCCCTTGGTGGGAAGAAACATTTTGCAAAAAATTACCTTGTAAAATATTGTAATTTCATAGTCAATCTAGACTGTTCATTATAAGGTCGCAGATCTAATGGTAGAAGTCATGTTAAAGATTTTTTCCCTAGAAGGAAACATTATTTTATGTATGAGGGAATCGTATTATGACTGTGTGAGTGGGTGGATAGTGTATTATGAGAGAGGATACTGTGAGAGAAAAAAAAATGAATCTATAGTGGGTATGTTGTAGGTTGTATCCCTTAATTTGTTGGATAATAAAAAAAGGAAGGACCCAAAAATTTCTTTGGTGGACGTAGCCCACACTGGGTGAATCACGTATATTTTTGTATCTATTGTATTGTGTATCTTCTGTGTTTTATTTTCACATTTGTTTTATTTTATTGCTCCACAATCCTATTTTTCTAACAAGCGAAAGGTAACTCACAGGAAAAGAGGGTTCCTTGTTCAAGTGGGAACAATGGAGAAAGATGGAAAGTTTGAGCTCGAGAAATTTAATGGTCAAAACTATAATTTATGGAAGATGCGTATGAAATATTATTTATATCAGAAGGATCATTACCTACAATTGAGCAAAAAATAAAAATAGTCGACGAGTATGAAGGACTATGAATGAGACATTCTTGAAATACAGACATTGGGAATGATACAATTGTGCCTAGAAGCATCAATGGCTTTCAATATTTCAAAAGAAAGCACAATAGAGGATCTGATGAACACATTGTATAAACTATATGAAAAACCTTCGGCTTCCAACAAGGTATTTACAATGAAGCAATTAATTAATATGAATATGTCATAAGATGGGTCAGTTGTCGATCATTTAAATGAATTGAATACGGTTACTAATCAACTAAGATCTGTAAAAGTGGAATTTGATGATGAGGATGGGGATCTTCTAATCTTGTTCCCATTGCTAGAAAGATGGAATGGCTTGGTCATGGTTGTAAGTAACTATGTCTTTGGGTTCAAACACTTTGAAATTTGATGTTGGTGTTGGTGTTATCCTTAGCGAGGAAATGTGACAAAAAAGAATAGGTGAGACATCAGGTAATGCATTGACTGTGGAGAATAGGGGAAGACAAAGGGAAAGAATAAAGATTCTAGGAAACCATGGGAAATATAGGAAGGGATGATCCAAATATAGACTAGGATAGATATAGATATGGAATTGTGGGAAGAAAGGACATATGAAGAAATATTGCAGAGATTCAAAGAAACAAAGATATGAACAACACGAGAAAAATCAAGAAGCAAATGTAGTAGGTGATGTGTTACAAGATGATTTGATTCTTTCTTTAGATAATATTACTGAGTCTTGGGTAGTAGATTCAGGGGTTTCATTTCATGCCACACCCCATAGGTAATTTTGACAGGTTTATTGGGTGATGATGAGCCATGTAAAATTCTTGGAATAGGTAAGGTACACATAAAGAAAAATAATGGAAATGAATGGTTATTGAAAGAGGTGAGAAATATACCATATCCGAGAAGAAATATAATTTCAACAGGACAGTTGGAAAGTGAAGACTGTATATCTACATTTACTGATAAGGCGTGGAAGGTCACTAAAGGATTACTAGTAATGGAAAAAGGAGAGAAGGTATGTACACTGTATTTATTTATTGGTAATGTTGTCTCTTTTATCTGTTTATATTCTACAAGAGTGGATAGAACATTGTTGAATCATAGGCTTGGAAACATGAGTGAGAAGGGGATTCATATAATTCATAAAAGGATTTTGTTTCCAGATTTTAAACAAGTTGATTTGGATTTCTGTGAACACTGTGTTTATGGAAAACAAAAGAGAGTTAGATTTCTCAAGGTTGAAAATGAAAAGAAGAGTGAAAAGTTAGAGCTTGTGCATACATATGTATGGGGACCAACTCAGGTATCGTCTCTAGGAGGCTGTCATTATTATGTTAATATTATTGATGATACAACTAGAAAAACTTGGGTTTATTGCATTTGAAAAAAATATGATGTTTTTGACACTTTTAAGAAATGGAAAGATTTGGTTGAGAATGAGACAGGAAAACGGTTGAAGTGTCTTAGATTAGAAAATGGAGGTGAATACTTCAACAAGGATTTTTATGATTACTTTTCATACCATGGTATTCATAGAGAGAAGACAGTTCTAGGAACATCACAAGAAAATGGTGTGTCAGAAAGGATGAAGAGGAAAGTCATGGAACATGCAAGGAGTATGAGATTGCATGTTGGGTTTCCCTTACAATTATGGAAAGATGTTTTAGATATTGTTGTTTACTTAACAAACAAAGGGCCTTCAAGCTCTTTGGATAGTGGAATTCCATAGGAGGCATAGAAAAGTAAAAAGGTAAACTACTCATTTTTGAATACTTTTGGTTGTGAATCATTTGTCCATATTGATAAAGAAAATAGAACAAAGCTTGAGGAAAAATCCAAGAAGTGTACCTTTATTGGATACAGTGTTAATGATTTTGGTCATCGCTTATGGGATTATGAAAACCATAAAATCATTAGGTGTAGATATGTGGTATTCAATGAAAATTACATGTACATATATCAGTTGTAGGGAAATAAATAGAAAAAGGAAAACACAAAATACACCATGCTTGATGAAATAAAAGAAAATGAAATTCCAAAGATACCAAAAAATCAAAATGTACAACAATAGGAGCAACATGTACCTCAAACTTCTGCAAGTGTTGTTATAATATCTACCAGGTTAAGTAGACCCCCAGAACAATACTCTCCTTCAATGTATTATTTATTGTTGGTTGATTCTAGTGAACCGAAAAGTTATGAAGAGGAAATGAAATAGAAAATAAAAAGAAATGGGAGAAAGGCATTAAATTGGAAATGGATTACTTGGTAAATAACCAGACTTGGAACATGGTTCAGTTTCCTACAGGAAAAATAACATTGCATAATAAATGGTTTACAGGTTCAAGGAAGAAGATGGAGGCGAAAAGTGATATAAGGACGAACTTGTTGTAAATGGGTTTGCACAAAAGAAAGGTACATATTTTGATGAAATATTTTCTCATGTTGTTAAAATGACTTCAATTAGGACTATTTTAAGTTTGGTGGTAGTAGAATATTTTCATCTTGAACATTTAGATGGAAAATAAACTTTTATCCATGGGGATTTGGAAGAATATATTTATATGCAACAACCAAAGGGGTATGAGGTCAAAGGAAAGGAGAATTTGGTATGTAGGTTTAATAAGATATTGTATGTCCTAAAGAAAGCTCCAAGGTAGTGGTATTTGAAGTATGACATGTTTATGACAGAACAAGTATATAGTAGATGTTATTTTGATCACTGTGTTTATTTTAAGAGGATATAAAATGGAATCTATATTATCTTTCTATTGTATGTAGATGTCATACTTGTTGCAGGGTATAACATGCTAGATATAAATGTGATGAAAAGGAAATTATCTAATTCATTTTTTATGAAGGATTTGGGTGCTGCAAAGAAAATCCTTGGTATGAGAATAACAAGAGACATGAAAAATTGCAAATTGACATTGTCTCAGGGTGAGTACATAGAGAAGGTGTTGGAGAGGTTTATAATGCAGAATGCAAAACCAATTAGTACAAATTTTTCCAGCCATTTCAAATTAACCAAGGAAATGTGTCCCATGACACAAAAGAAGATAGAATACATGTCCAGGGTCCCTTATTCATCAACAATTGATAGCTTGATGTATGGTATGGTGTGGACAAGACCAGATATTGCACATGAAGTGGGATTTGTGAGCAAGTATATGCAAAATCTAGGTAAATAACATTGGGAGGAAGTAAAGTGGATTCCCAAGTATTTGAGATGTATTACTACTCAAGCATTATGTTTTGTTGGTTTAAACATTGTTCTATAGGGATATGTTGATTCATACATGGAAGGTAATAAAGATATCAGAAGAAGAACCATAGGTATGTTTTCACTATAGGTGGAACTACAATAAGTTGGATTTTGAAATTGAAAAAGGTTGTTTCACTTTCAACAATGGAAGCAAAGTATGTTGTTTCTACAAAGACTAGTAAATAGATGATTTGGTTATAGAGGTTTATGGAGGAATTGGGAAAGAAGAAGGAGAATAGTAGGTTGTACTGTGACATCCATAGAGTGATTCATATTGAAAATAACTCATCCTTCCATTCTAATACTAATAATACACAACTCAGGTACCATTTCATATTATACATTTTGGAAGATGGACAATTAAAATTGGAAAAGATACATACTAGAAAGAATCCTGCAGACAAGTCAACAAAGGTAACAAGGGATAAATTGAGTTCCTAATAAGTTTCATTTGGTATTCAAGCATGAAGGTAAAGATGATAAATTTTTTAGGTCCAAGGTGGATCATAGTTCAACAGGTACAACAACAATGAAGTTGTCGTGAGTAATCTCTAAGTGGGATATTGTTAGTTGTGGAGACTAATTATTTTCCCAGTTCAGAGGTCTTGTTTCAACTGTGTTTGGACCCCATTATCTAAATGGGGGGTGTGGGGGATATTTACCTCCCAATTCTCTCGTCAAGGGGTCTAGGGGGATGGCAAGAAATTTTGGATCCCCCCCCTGGTGGGGGGTTCATGGGAAGCGCCCGTAAAGTGAAAATTTTGGAAAAGTTTCCTTGTAAAATATTGTAATTTAGTAGTCAATTTGGACCGTTCATTATAAGGTCACGGATCTGACGATAGAAGTTATGTTATGTATTTTTTCCCTATAAGGAAGACCTCTTTTATATATGGGGGAATTGTATTGTGAATTTATGAGCTAGTGAATATTGTATTATGAGAGAGGAGACTGTGAGAGAAAGAAGAGGAATGTATAGTAGGTATGTTGTAGGTTGTATCCCTTCTTTTGCTAGATAATAAAAAAAGGAAGGACCTGGAAATTTATCTATTGGACATAACTCACAGTAGGAGAACCACCTATACATGTGTCTCTATTGTATTTTGAATCTTCATTGTTTTATTTTGACATTTTATTTTATTTTATTTCTCCACGATCCCGTTTTTCTAACACAAAAAGATTCCTACCCCCAAGAATTTTCTCCAACTGCAAAGCCTACAAGGAAAGGACAATTTCCTACGTTGATTTGTTCTTGATTATGCAATTCGTGACCCTTTCGCTTTCTACGACATGATATCCCATCCCATTGGGATAAACATTCCCAAGGTAATTTTGAGTCACTAAAATAAACACTTAGTAAATATCCATTGATTAGTCCCCCAAACTTCAATAGGGATTACATCCTATTTCTCTCTGCCTCAATGGTATTAGTTGCAAGAGTTCTAGTCCAAGTAGGTGATGAACAACATGAGTATTTAATTTACTACATCATCAAAATTATCTCATGTACACCTTTCAAATATAATCATGAGGAGAAATTGACATTGGAAGTTGTCCTTGTAGTCCAAAAACTATGTCATTACATCATGTTGTGTACTACCAAGGTCATGGAAAATTCTATCCCCATGTATCACTTTATTAGTCAGTGCCAAATAAATGAAAAATTATCCTTATGGATGATCATTCTCAGGGAATATGATCTAGGGTTCACCAATCCTAAGAGAAAAAGGTCCCTGGTTCTCATAGAGATGATTTTGGATCTCCCATCAGACTCCAAAGACACACACATCAACAAGAAATTCCCTAACAAACACTTTTTCTTCATCTCATCCGATGACCCATGGTACAAATACACTCTCATGTACCTTCGCACACAAAAATTCAGTCTCCATCTCTCCCAAGACAATCACTGACATATCTGCCATCAATCCCCCTCATATATACTCATAGGAGATGTTCTCTATCAAAGAGGGGCATATACTATAATCCATCGTTGCCTCACCATAGAGGAAGTATAAAAAATCCTGAATAATTTCTATAGTCATGCATGTGGAGGCCACTTCTCCGGTATGTCGACTACCCAGAAAGTGGTTAGGGTTGGAAACTTTTGTCCCATCTTATTCCATGATTGCATCCACGCAGTCAAGTGTAGCAACAAATTTCATTTATATGTGCATCAAATCTAGAGCACCACTAGCACCTCTCTATCAAGTGATCACAAAAGGAACTTTTTGCAAATGGGGTATTGATTTAATGACTTGCAATGCCCCATCCAGTAATGGGCATAAATACATAGTAGTCATTGTTGACTACTTTACCAAATAGGCCAAAGCTATGTGAATGTTCAACAACATGACAGACACTGTGACCCAATTTTCTTTAACCATGTCATTATACACTTCAGAGACCCCTCCAACTTGTGTTTGACCATGGTAAAATTTTTGAGAACAAAGTATTTGTCGAGTTATCGGCCAAGTTAGGATTCACTCATGTGTTTTCCTCCCCATACTATCCACAATCCAGTGGGAAATTCGAGGTTGTTAACAAAGTCCTCAAAACAATATTACAATGAATAGTGGACAAGCACAAAACCAATAGGCATCACATGTTGTTTTCATCTTTATGGACATATCACACGATTGTCAAAACTTCCATGGGGTTCATGTTGTTTCATCTGGTTCATGGGGTCGAAGCCATACTCCCCATTGAGTGTGAGAAACCCACATTACAGACCATGATCAAAATCCTTCCAGAAACCACTCCCATAGAGAAACTCTTTCTTTCCCTTGAATCCCTCGATGAGGACCAACGATCCTCATTAAAAAACAATGAAGTAAGCCAAGAAATTTTCTAAATCTATATTTGATTTCCAATTAAACCTTTGTTCCTTTAACGAACAAGACTTAATCTTGGCCTATGACATTACCCATGACACCTTAATCCATATAAAATTTGAGTCTCTTTGGTGGGGCTCATTCATCATTCGACATTGCCTCACAAAGGGCACCTACATTTTGGTGCACCCTAAAGGGGATACCCTCAAGGAACCTGTCAATGGGTTATACTTGAAGAGATTCTACCCCTAGCATAGACACTCTACCTTATGTTTCATCATGTATATTGTTGTAGTGTTTTAATTCTTTTTCGCACAAAACCTTCCAAAGTCATATGTCTGATCCTTTGTCCTTATTTTGACAAATGAATGCTCCATTACTTTACCACATTAGGTACACTGATGGTTCTAGTTAATGGAATCAGAATATTTCTTTGGCAACTTGGGCCATTTATACCTTGACGTATTTGCTACTCCACTCCAGTGGTATATGCCTAGGTCTTGTCACCAATAACCAAGATGAGTATGACATTGTGATTAGTCTCCTTACAGAAGCTAGTCACCTTCATATTCATCACCTTAGCATCCTCTTATATTCCCATCTCGTCATCTTGTAGCTAAACAATGTGTATTGAGTACATAATCCATGCCTATTTCTCAAATACCTGCAAGTTAGATTTCTATCCCAGAATTTTTAATCCATTACATTCATGCACATCCCTAGGAATCCAAACCAAGATGAATATCAAATGGATAATCAAGTTCTATATTGGAATTTATCACATTAAATTCACATACATTTTATCATCATTCATCCATCATATCAAAAACATAAGCCACAAAATAGAGAATCACATAACACATATGCACAAAAAAAGGAAACATCATCCAATATCAATATATATATATATATATATATATATATATATATATATATAATATTCAAAATGATTCACCAAAAATAAGATACAATATCTCTAGCATCATTGTCAGATTCACCAAAAATAAGATACAATATCTCTAGCATCATTGTCAGGCCCAATTCTCAAAAACTGTACTCAAAATGTAAAAAATGGAGGGATCACTACCCCTTTGCATAGATAGTACAAAAGTTTGGGCCATGACCATAAATACAATTAGGAAGCTATGGTTCCCTAAGCTATAAAAATTCCCCAGTCGAGGGGGTTTGTTGGTGGTCCCCTACCAACTTGGGCCACCCCTCCTGCCAGAGGTAAGTTCCTTGTATCCACCACACCAGCTGCCACCACACATCATACCATAGATCACCACTCAGTCCCCCCCCCAAAAAAAATTGTTCCAAGACCTCATTATCCTATATACGAGGCCAAAGAGCCTCAGGTACACCTTGTAGTACCCGCTCAAACCTCTAATGCAACTCATCCATATCTCACTGGAACACTGAAACCACATCACCCACTGGGGCATGCACGAGAGTCGCTCTAGGATCATCCCGATGACGACATCTCCTAATACTCCTCTCGAACACCATCATGAGTAATTTCGGCCTCTCGGACACTTGGGCCAACATATACAAAGACACATATGCATACAAGATTCATTAGTATTCTACATAAAAATCCTACTAAAAATAATTAAAACTCAAAAAAATCAAAGAAAACACTCACCTTGATGGTGCCACACCCCCCAAGAGGTAAAACCATGTTAGGATCTCGTCGAAAATCAATCCCTGCATATGGGAAATCCAAAATGATTTGGGGAAATAGTCTCCATATCTTCTCAAGCTTACCATTGAAGTAGTGGCCCACCTCACCACCTCCGTAGCGAGCCAATAGGTGCACCCACCGCCTTAGTCTCAACTCACGCACACATGGCTATTCCAAAATCACATGTGGGCGCAATAATACCACCCTCTCTAGGAAAAAACTATAAAGAATAGACCCAAATGTGAATATCCTGATTGCATCGCCACACATCGGTCCAATTGCACCACCATACAGGTGCGCATCAATCGTTCCCATGAAAAATAATCCCCATCCAAAACACTCTCTACAATAGAAATATGTGAGCCTGAAATCCATTGTGTTCCAATGACCCATATATTTGCACCACCGTGGCCCCTACTACACCTGTCAACAAGGATTCAATGGCTAGAAACTACATAGACCCCCCAGTCAATGTATCCTCAATCAAAAAATGATGAAGACCCATCTCATACACTTTCTCTCCCATAGGTATGCATGGCTAGGAATGTAACTTAGTGCCCTTGAATGAGAGCCTAGTAAAAAAATACAGATCCACCTTTGCCAAAAATTGAACTTCTTGTCTATGAACCATGAAGGTCTGTGGGTTGGGCCTCCACATCCCAATCATAAATCACAGAAACTCCTCATGTGACCTCATCGAGGGATAGTAAAAACTGTTCAACAAACCAACACAAGCCAACTACTGCCAAATGTGCATATCATCCCCTACCTCCTCCTAGAGATGATCATAGTCCCTCTATTATCAATGTATCAACATCATGAAAAATCATTACTCACCTTCATCTAACCAAAAAAGAGTTGAGTTAGCTAAAAACAACTAAAAATAATTCCTACACATTAGCATGATTGTACCTTAAACAGTCATGCATGGCTGCAAGATTGTCCCAAATATAGTCACGCAGGTATGTGTGCCTATAGTTGATATACTTGTGCACTGTCCATGAAACTTATCATCACATAGGTTCATATTCTTGTGTGATTGTTTCCTTCATAAACGTGTAAGGATGTGTGACTATCGACTAGAGAGTCTCACTGAATTGCGCAGTAGAAATTGCAATAGTCGCGAAGACCTATGCGCGACTCTTTCAATTCCTCTCGCACATAGTGTGGAAGAGACCATATTATTCCCATTCAAGATGATGTAGGTATAATACAATCACTTGTGGTCCCCACGCCCATATATATGCCCCCTCCCATATACACTCTCATATACACATTGGTATCTTCCATTTTATAAGTGATTCATAAGTCCCGATGTAATATCCCTCGACCGAACCCAAATGCAAGTGTAATAGAAGTATATTTAAGATAGTGAGTTGTTTATACATCATTTTTGTAATACACCTTTCATGGCATGGTGCGCACATATACTGTGCAGTAAAGTGATGTAGTGTGCACATTTCTAGATACCACATGTAGTAACTAAAGTGTGTGCAACCTTGAGGACAACAGATACCGTGCGCAGTAACTAAAGTGCGCACAACCTTGAGGACAGCGGATACCGCACACATTAACTAAAGTGCACGCAACCTTGAGGACAACTGATACCACGCGCAGTAACTAAAGTGCGCGCAACCTTGAGGACAATGGATACCACACATAGTAACTAAAGTGCGTGCAATATTAAGGTCAGTGAACCTTTATGTATATGATATGCATTATAGGCTAGTGAGCCAGTATTATAAGCCAGAATTATTATGTTTTAGAATTAGGCCAGAGTGCCTAGATGTTAAGGCCAACATGCCTATTTTGTATATGTCTCATGATTAATATGAAATACATCGCTGCACGCATATCGGCTACAATAAAAGAGAAGGGGGACTAGATTCCACCAGTTAGGGAAAGGGAGGGCCAAAATCTAAGGAAAGGGCTAAGAGAGAGAGCTTAAGCCAAAAAGGAATATTAAATTAATATTTCTTAGAACATAAAGTATGGATAATTATTTTATCCTAAGTCCTAAAGAAGGGGACAAGTGTATGAGAGAAGCTTCCAACATGACAAGTTTCAAGTTGGAGACATGCATACTTATTATCGAGACTTAGTGTCGTTTGGGGATCTTACCATTTTTCCTTGGACCAGAGAACGATTATTGGGGGGGGAATACATTCCGTCAGTCGGGGAGCTATCCTCGTACCTTCCTATCACTGTACATGAACCTATATTCGTGGCCATTTTTCCTGTTGGTGTACCTGTCATCTTGGGAGCGGGATTGAAGAGGTGGGTTGTCAGGCCCGTGAACAATTCTATTAGTGAGAGAATTGATGGCGATCGATTTCCTGAAGGTGATAAACTACAACTACAGTGCTCTGAGACTTTCGATCAGGCCTATTGTTGAATCCCTGGAAGGGAGGTGGAGCAGTCGAAGGATTGTTGAGCAGAGAAGGGGCACACTTCCTTGGGTGGGACAGGCATGTGGGGAATGAGAGGTTGTAGGTTGTTGGTTGAGTGAGCACCTGAGATGGAGTCTTTCTTGTTGACTGTGAACCCTTATCCTAGTTAGGAACCCCTTACCCAGGTGGAGTCTAGTCCCAACTCGAGGGTGACTCACTGTTGAGAGTGATGAATAGTGTATTCTAAGGCTGGGAGGTTTGTGGATGGTTTGCACACAGTTGGTGACATTCTTACCAAGATAAGTATTGGTTCTGTGATGAATTTACATGCTTCATTGTCATTTATTTGTTAATTTATGGGCTTTATGGCATGTGTGAGCATATCTGTCTGTATGTTTAAGGGTATACCCCTGTGTACGCTGCATGTATGTGATTACTGTTAATACAGCCTTAAAATCGTATATTTACAGAATGCAACTGTTTGTTTATGTTTTATATGTGAAGCTTCTGCTAGAGTGTTGTATGTATATGTTTAATTGCATGTAGTTCAATATGTATGTATTCATGTGTGTGTATATACGTATTAAAAAATAAAAGAAAAATTATGTGACATACCTCAGTTGGATACTGGGTTGTTACCTTATGTTTCCAGAGATAAGTTAAGTGTCTGAGTAGTGACGTTCCCCAGCCTGTTGGTGGTCGAGGAGGTACGTTATAGTTTGGTATCAGAGCGTCAATTTTCGACACTGATCCTGAATGGGCCAAACAAGTCGAATGAAGACAAGATCACAGTATGGTATCGATTACAGTATGGCATAGAGTATATTTTCATTCATGGAAATTGAACCACCGCGCAAAATAATAATATGTAGGGATGCTAAATTTAGCATTGCGTGGAGTGCATACACATAGTAAGGGTGCACGTGGTGTGCGTGGTATGGTAAGGCACAATGAAGTTTGATTGGTGCACACACATTATGAGTATGAGTTGTATCTCTACAGTATAGGCAAGGGTGTGTGCAGGTGATTGTGCACGGTAGCGACAGAGTATTCGATGGGGCATACAGAGTATTGCACGTGATGAGGCATATTGAACTTTAGAACGGTTCCATGCATAGAGAGAAATACATGTGGAATATCCGAGTGCGATACAGAAACAATGTAAAGTGGATATTGGTGTGCAACGTAGAAGTAGTAAGCGCAAGTTATTGGTGCGACAAAGAGGAAATGTATAGCAGATACAGGTGCACAGAAGCATGAAATTACCTTATAAAGTTGCTTTGCACAATAAATAAAGGTACACAAGTTGAATTTTATGTGCACAAAATCGTCTGAAAGGCTAATTAAGACGATGAACCTGAGTTTAATAGAAAATTTACATAGTATTCAAAGAAAGAGGAATACACAACTACATTGAAGTATTATTTAAAATGAGTCAAGCGAGTGAGATGAATTCTGAGTTTTATTCACACAGTTGAAAGTGAAATATAAGTTACAAGAAGACGCATAATATTAAAGGAAACAAGATTCATATCACCATTAGTTGGAATCTTGTCCCAAGCAGTACAAAATCCGCTACTGCGCTTATATATTCATTTAAAATCTGAAATTACAAAAGGGGATGATTCAAAATAGTAGTTTCCCTATTTAAAGAAACCGTACAAGAACAGGTCTATCATCTCCGGAGATTCCTTACCTCTCCTACCGTTTGTCCAAAAATCACTAAAATACACTCAATTGTATTTGAGGGCTCATTTAATCTTAGCTAGCTCCTCTTTAAAAGAATCTAACCATACCAGTTGATTCTCTCCAACACTTTCATCTGCTTCAGCGACGGGTTCTTTCTTCCGTTGCTTGCTTCGTTTCTTATTAGCAGTTGGTCTGTTGATAACCAGATCTTTGATGATTGGATTTAGCCTGATTTCCAATCTAGAATCAGTAACAGGTACTGTGTGAAATTTAGTCGCCAATATTTCTACGACTACCTTTTCCTTCGTACTCACAGGAAAATTTAGCATGTTGCCCGAATAGCCAGTCTCATTGGATTTAACTGGGTCCATATACCTCAATTGTGTGGGCACCGAAATAATTTTGCAGAGATGAGAAGCTCAAACCAGTTTGGAGACTGCTCGCTGATGGAAAAGATGATGCTTCCATACCCGAGAGTTGTTTATTATAGAGCCTCAATCATGAATCACTGGAAGACTTGCACACAAGTACGATGGGTGCCATGCTCGACTAATCCATTTCAAATGATTAAAATTTTTGAGTTCGTTACATGGCGACGTTCACCTAAATTCAAACAGCTGTGATGTATTGAGCTAATGAGATAGAGTGATCTGGCTAGTCGTCCCCTGTCCCACGAATGGTGGGTTTGACAGATTGAAGCACATGACATCGGAACTTATGCAAAAGTGGTTTCGACAAACCACCTTTCGTCCGATGTATCTCTGCGCGATAATGTAGTTCTTGCTAAGTTCTCAAAACTTGGGTCTTGTCTAAGAATCATCATGGTGGAAACACCAAGAAATATGAAAAGATAATTATGATATATTTATTGAACTGAAATAGTTCATATTTCTCATGGATTGTGGATTTAGTTAACCTAATAAGTTTTAATGGCTGCACATTTTTCAGAATTAACAACAACTAGATTAGATTAGATTAGTACCAAATCCATAGGAATGGAAGAGACATAGAGAAATTACAGTCAACAAGATTAGAGCAGAGGAATGAATGTCCATATGGACATTGAAGGAACAAACTCCAATGGACATGGAGAGGAAAGGGATGAAAACTTAAATATGGTAGAGACCATTAAAAAATTACAAAAGGATGTCCAAAGCCATAAATATGATAATGAAAGGATTATGAGAGCCAAAGAGCAGCAAGATGACTTCAACATGAAGTTATTGCAAAGTCTGAACATAATAGAAAATAAATTGGAAAAAGAAAGTGACTCAAGAAAATATGGAAGTCACAACGCTTCGGATGAGAAAAAGAAATCAGGAAATGTTAGCAAACACCACCATCACTCCCAGAAGAATTACAATAAAAGAGTATGTAGCAACACAAGTCCATCCCCTTTCAGATAGTGTAAGAGGTCTGGGGTGGATGAACTACGAGGAGAAATGAACAAAATCAAACCTCCTACATTTGATGGTGAGCACAAGAAGGATGAAGATGCAGAAACATGGTTGTTGTGCATGAGAAAGTATTTTCAATTACACAATTATTCTTCTCATGTAGAGGGTATAATTTTCATATATCAACTCTAAGGAAAGGCATCCATGTGGTGGGATCAGCTTGTGCAGGTACAACACATTAAAGAAAAGAGCATTACTTGGAGGGAATTTGAGAGGTATTTTGAGAAGAAATACTTGACTAAGAGATATTATGACAAGAAAATGAAAGAGTTCTTTGAACTCAAGCTTGGAAGCATGACCATAGATGAATATGAAAGAATATTCCTAGAGCTGCTGAAGTATGTTTGCTTCATCAAGGATGAGACAGTTAAAATTCAAAGGTATTTGAGTGGATTGACAACATTGATCAGTGAAAAAATACAGTATGATGATCCCACGAAATTGGAAGAGACCATAAGGAAAGCTAAATGTCTATATGATGAGCAGAAAGCAAGGCCAACTTTCCAAAAAGCTTGGGAAGACAAAAAGAAGTTCAAGGTGGATCAGGGGAAGAAAGGATTTAAACCACCATTCTTCAGAAATAGTCCACAGGGACCACAAACTCCTAAAGAGACCAAAATGATAGAGGAAGAAGGCCAAAGGCCAAGGAGTCCACCTATTCAATGTTGGGGTTGTAAACGAGATCATAGATTCAGAGATTGTCCTCACAGAGGCAAAAAAGGAAGGACTGTTTATAATGTACAACAAGCTGAAAAAGTGGAGGACATGGGCAGAAATGTGCCAAGGATCTATGTAGCCTTGGATAACAAGAAATCATAATATTAGTCACACATGATTGAAGTGGAAGGTATTATTAACGACCAAATCATTGCTATTTTAATTGATTCGGGAGCTAGTCATAGTTATATAGATCCTAAGATGGTAGAAAATTTGCAATTGCCAAGAAGAAATCATGGAAAATATTGGTTGGTAGAGTTGTCTACAGGAGCCAAAAGAAAGGTTAATGAGATGGTTAAGTCATGTCTTATGGACATGAACAGACTGAGAACCAAAGAAGATTTGAACATCTTACCTTTAGGTTCCTATGACTATCTAATTGGGATGGATTGGTTGGACACACATCATGCTCTATTGGATTGTCATAACAAAGAATTCACATGCTTCGATGAAGAAGGGAACCAAAGGAAAGTGCAGGGAATTCCCAGGGCAGTAACCGTTAGAGAAATTCCATCATTGCAGCTAAAGAAATGTTATAGAAGAGGATGTCAAATATTTTCAGTTCATATGGAGGAGACACCTAAAGAGAATGTGCCAAATTTGGAGGATTATGCAGTCCTAAAAGAGTTTGAAGATGTATTCAAGGAGGTACCAAAACTACCCTCAAAGAGAGACATTGATTTTTCTATAAATTTGACATCGGGAGCAGCTACCGTGTCAAAGAATCCTTACAGAATGAGTACGCCAGAATTGAAAGAGTTGCAAATGCAGCTTGAAGAACTTATGAAGAAGGGGTATATACATCCAAGTGTGTCAGTTGAATAAAGTGGCTGTCAAGAACAAGTATCCTCTGACAAGGATCGATGATTTTTTGATCAGTTGAAGGATGCAAAGATATTTTCAAAGATAGATATCAGATCGGGATACCATGAGGTAAGAATTAAAGAAGAAGATATCAACAAGACCTCCTTCAGGACAAGGTATGGTCATTATGAGTTCACAGTGGTGCCATTTGGGTTGTCAAATGCACCAATTGTTTTCATGTGCTTAATGAATGGTGTTTTCCAAGAATATTTAGAAAAGTTTGTCATTGTCTTTCTGAATGAAATTATTATATACTCTAAGTCAGAGGAAGAACATGAACACCATTTGAAGATGGTGTTGCAAGTATTAAGGGAGAATCAATTGTATGCCAAATTGAGAAAGTGCTCATTTTATCAGAAACAAATTCATTATTTGGGGCATATCATCTCAAAAGATGTGATAGCAGTGGACCCTAAGAAGATAGAAGCCATTAGAGAATGGTCAGCACCAAAGAATGTGACAGAGGTCAGATCATTCATGGGCCTTGTAGGTTACTACAAGAGATTCATTGAAGGATTCTCAAAGATAGAACACCCAATCACTTTCTTGCAAAGAAAGGGTATGAAGTTTTAGTGGGTGTCAGACTGTGAAAGGAGTTTCCAAC
>SNQJ01S0016682.1:161644-171842 GCA_010110895.2 Picea sitchensis
TTTAGCATGGTCGGTCTGTGCGCAACGATATATTTTATATTAATGATAAGACATATACAAAAATAGGCTCACTGGCCTTTAAAATCTAGGCTCTCTGGCCTAATACAAAACATAAGCCTCCTAGCTTATAATAACTAGCTTACCAGCCTATAAAACATAACATATACACAAAGACTCACTGGCCTCAAAATCAAGTGCACTTAAGTTGTTGCGCGCGGTATTCTGGAATGTGCACACTTCATCATTTTAGTGTGCAGTACATGTGCGCACTATGCGATGAAAGGTGCGTACAAAAATGATATCAAACAACTCACCATCTTAAGTAAATTTTCATTTTACATTTACAATTGGGTTCGACCTAGGGGTATTACAATCCCCTCCCCTTATTTATGCATTGTCCTCAATACATTATGTACACATATGCAACAAAATTTTCAAAAATCCTCAAAACGATGCGGGTATTCTACCCGCATTGCATCCTCATGCTCCCAAGTAGCATCCTCAGGACCGTACCAGGTCCATTAGACCTTTACAATCCCTATGGCTTGATTCCAATGCTGTTTGATTTTTTGGTTCAGAATGTCTATCAGATGCACTTGGAAAGTGCCTTCTTGCTCCACCTAAATCACATTCCAATCAATAACATGATTAGCATCAGGTATGTATTTCTTGAGAAATGATACATGGAATACATTATGAACATACATAGATTCATGCAATGCAATCATATAAGCTACTTGACCAATCCTCTCTATGATTTCAAATGGCCCACAATAACAAGCTACCAACTTTGAACAATTTCCCAACTTCAGGGAACTTCTGTTGGGCTTCACTTTCAAGAATACATGGTATTCCAATTTAAATTCCCTTTGAGTTCTACCCTTATCATCATATCTTTTCTTCCTATCTTGGGAAGCCTTTAAATTTTGCTTTATTTTCAATATTTTATCCTCCATTTCCCTGAGTAAATCTGGCCCAACCACCGCTCTATCTGCTGGGTTATCCCAGCTTACCGGTGTGTTTCACTTTCTTCCATAAAGTGCCTCAAATGGGCTCATCTTTAGAGATGTTTTTTACCCATTTCTATAATCAAACTCTACTAAGTGTAGGTAGTCTTCCAATTTTTATGGTTTATCCATCAGACACATCCTCAACATATCCTCAATCACTTGAATCACCCTCTCTGTTTTTCCATCTGATTTTGGATGATAAGTTGTACTAAAATTCAAATTTGTTCCAAATCCATTAAATAATCCTTACCAAAAATTTGAGGTAAATTTTGGATCTCTGTCAAACACAATTGTCTTGGGTATACCATGTAATTGAGCAATTTATCTGATATAAATATCAACAATGTTGGATGCCTTGTGAGTGAGCTTAATTGGAATAAAATGGGCATCTTTAGTAAGCTTATCCACCACTACCGTGATAGAATCATGTTGTTTTCTTGTTATGGGCAGTTTGGTGATGAAATCCAGGTTACAACTTCCCATTTCCACTCAATAATGGGTAATGGCTGTAGAAAACCAACTAGGTGTCTATGCTCAGCTTTTACCTTTTGACATTCCAAACATTTGGCAATAAAATCAACAACTTCTTTCTTCATTCTCGGCCAATAATATTGTCTTTTGACAACTGCAATAGTTTTATGATAACTTGGGTGCCCAACATAAGGTACATTATTCATTTCTCTCAATATCATATTTTTCAATTCCTGGGAATTTGGTACATAAATTCTTCCCCTGTACATGAGAATTTCATCATTATCTAGCTTATATTATTCAATTTTCTGCTGCAAATTATCTTGCTGTAAATTTTCCACTAATTCCTTGTATTGAAAATCTAATTTTGCAGCCTCCAAAATTTTCTCTTTCAAATATGATTGGTACATGCTAATGGATGTAGCATGCAATTCATGCACTCTTCTATTGATTGCATAAGCAAGTTTGTTCTCTTTCCCCTAGATATGCTTTATATCAAAGTCATATTCACTGAGAAATTCTAACCACCTGCTTTGCCTAACATTTAGATTTGGCTGATCAAATAAATATTTCAGACCATTATGGTCTGTCCTCAGCTCAAACTGTTTCCCCATGATGTAGTGTCTCCATTTCCTCAAGGCATGCACTATGGCTGCCAATTCCAAATCATGAGTGGCATAGTGTCTTTCATTCTCCTTCAAATTCCTTGATTCATAACATATAACAAACCCATTTTGATTGAGGACTCCACCAAGTCCTTTACATGCATATGTGCAAGGTAAATTCAAGAAGATGGGTAACACTTTCGTGACAATCGGGTCTCAAAAATTCCTAGCGGCAATTTTTTGGCCAAAACAATGTTGCTACGAATTTGTTCGGCTGAATATTTGCACATAAAATTGAACGGTGCCTTGATGACGCCCTCAAAATTCATGTACAATGTTTTTCAGATGAATTATTTTCCTTTGGTAAGAATATTTCGGCCGAAATACTTTTCGACCAAAACGTTTATTTTTAATGGGTTCCGTTAAAAACTAGGTTTCGGCCGAAAACCTGAAAATGGGACTGTTTGCAGGAAACTGCAAATTCTCTCCATATTACTTGATCTTTGGAGGTAGCGGACTCCTACAAATACTCAGAATTTAGTTTCAGAATTGATACCAACATTTTAAAAATTGAATCTACTTTCATTGGATATAATTTGTTTTCATTTTCATTGTTTTTATCTAATTTTATTTAATTTTATAAAAAAATCACTACATAATATTTTTAGGTGAGATTATGATTCTGTGAAATGAAAAATCCATATCTCTAAAAACACATAGTGGAAAATTATGGAAAATTTATATTCATAATCCTTAAATAGTTCTCTTCAAAAAGGTGTTTTTAGATTTTACTTTTAAGTAAAAACTAAGATAGATACATGGTGGAGGAAAACATGTGTTTAAAATATTTAACGTTTTCAGATTGGTCAACTTCAAAAAATTCTAGAAATTATAATATCCATCCATTAGATTCAAAACTATAGTCATCACAAAATAGAGTCTCTATAGATTGTTGCAGTATATTTCATTTAAAAAAAAAAAAAGTTTAATAATGGATACATTGTCGTGGGAAAAAATAACTCATTATCTTTCCCTTCATTTTTAAGGAACATAGTTTCAAACAATTTCCAAATCGACATATCAAATCTCAATAAAAAACATTTGAAAAATAGTCAGTAGAAAGCTAACATAATTATTCACAAGTTTTTTTTTTAGGGTAAAGTAAAATTCTAAATAAAAAAAAAATACTTTTGTTTACCGTAAGTTGAAGAACCTGTTAAACTAAAAAGATATTCTCATAAAACAAGTAAAAGTGTTACCCATCTTCATGATTTTACCCTACATACAATGGAGTCTTTATTTGGGTCTGCAATCCTTAGTATTGGAGCACTTGTTAATAATTGTTTCAAGTGTTGGAAACTCTTTTCACAATCTAATGCCCACTAAAACTCCACACCCTTCTTTTGTAAGGAAGTGATTGGGTGTGCAATCTTTGAGAATCCTTTAATAAATCTCCTATAGTAGCCTGCAAGGCCCATGAATGCTCTGAGTTCTGTCACATTCTTTGGTGCTGACCATTCTCTAATGGCTTCTATCTTCTCAGGAACCACTGTTATCCCATCCTATGAAATGATATTTCCCAAATAATGAATTTGCTTCTGATAAAATGAGCACTTCCTCAATTTGGCATACAACTGATGCTCCCTTAATACTTGTAATACCATCCTCAAGTGTTGTTCATGCTTTTCCTCTCACTTAGAATATATAATAATGTCATCTAAAAATACAATGACAAACTTATCTAAGTATTCTCTGAAAATACCATTCATTAAACACATGAAGACAGATGGTGCACTTGATAATCCAAACTTCAAAGGGCACCACTGTCAACTCATAATGACCATACCTTGTTCTAAAAGAGGTCTTGTTGATGTCTTCTTCTTTAATTCTTACTTGATGATAACCAGACTGCTGTGCTACTTATATGTCTAATATAATGCACTCATTAATTATCAATCCGGGATTTGTAATCAACAGAGTTACAAGACACCAGTAAGAAAGGTAATTTCTAATGTCACGAGTATAGAATCAAACTAGATTATGTATTTTGGAAACAAATCAAAATAGAAAACTATAATGCACTTTGGTTGTCTTTCATAGAGAGGATATCTATTCCATTATGGCACATGCAAGTATGAGATGGAATTGGTTTGATAGATCAACTCTGATGTCTGACCCAGAAAACTAACTATGCAATCCACACTTTCTAAAAGGAAATCACACATCAATCAGCATAACATGGGTAGTTCAATAGTCAGTATGTTGGTTCTGTTGTGGTTCACAATGAACTTCATTAGTTCTTATCCAAGTAGTTTTTACTATTTCTTCCAACATCTATGATCACTCAAGGAAATCAAATTCATGAGAACAAAAACAGGGCATATGCAAAAACAGAGCAATTAAATATCTCTAAGCAATTATAGAATGAAAATCTTAATCTAAGTTGTACTGCTATCATCTAAAAGAGTTAAAGCTTTAGCTAATTCAATGTTTATACTACTAAAAACAAATACTAATGCTAATCTACAAAGAGGCTGACCTTTGTTGGGCAGTGGGCCCTTGCTGCTTCAATAGGTCAGCTACTGAAGTCTACAGGAAGCTTTCTTTTAACACACACATTGCTCTCACTCACACTTCAAATCATAAAATCAAAACTCTCTTTAAAAACTCAACTCATTCTTAATCATAGATAATCAGAATATGGAGATAAAATGACATTCCATTAATCTTCACTCAGGACATGTTCTGTACTATCATACGTTGCTTTACATATTGGTGATATGCTAACTCTCCTTACTCTTCTACCATCCTTTCCATGGCTATTTAATAGTCTGAATCGTGAAACACAAGGAGGTGAAGTGATTTGCAAATCAATCAATTGTTAAGTTTAATCATTTGGTTACATCTTTAGCTTCATCCTCATGACACGAAGTGCATGAGGATGAGACAATCAACAAACTATTCTTATCATAGAAAATAGACATCCACCAATTGACTTAGGCAAGATCTGGCACTTAATTTAGTGCATTAGGCTCTTCCATATTAGTACTAGATCGTAACAAGTAGATGGTACCAGATCATGACAGAGCGTGGCCGTTGGTACCAGATCATGACAGAGCGTGGCCATTGGTACCGGATCGCAACAGGTAAGATTTAGTACCGGATGCGTTTGGTACCAGATTCAGACAACAACAGTCTTGGTGTGTAGGTACCAGATAGATGAGTTGGTACAGGAACGCTAGACATATAGAGGTCAAGGATTCACATATGACAAATCGAGAATTAGTACATGAAATATTTAATTCCTTAACTCAATAAACAACAAATTCCATGAATTAACCATACTTTACCTTATGACCTTATTACTGGCAATTGGTAGCGTTCTTGTCATTCACTCAAGCTTTAGGTAGGCCAAAAAGGTATAGGTGAAGAGTATAATAGGGTAATGGGAAGGTCAATTTCGGGTCTCAACATTCCCCCATGCCAAAATCATTGCATGTCCTCATGCAACTGAAAACAAAACCCATTTTTTTTCAAAACTTGAGACTGTGTTCTTTACTTTGGTGGATCAATGATGTTGATGGCTGAAGCCTCTTATCTCAGCTCCCTTTTGATGACCCTAACGTATTGTAGGAGTCGTAATACCTTCTTGAGTTTGTTATAGGTCTCTTCATGGTCATCTTGAATTTGTTGGCTGGTTTCCTTCAACTGCTCATTTTTCTTTTTGATATATTTGTCCAAGAGTTGGCATTCCTTCACTTCCTATTGGAGTTCCTGATTTTGTTTTTGAAATTCCCCAATCCTTTTCTTCATTTGTTCTTTTGTCAAGTTCTTTGTTGATTCTACCATTATTGGCTGGGTGCACTCCCTTTCCTCGAATTCCTCCCTCATCTGACATAAAGTAATAGTGGCTTGCTCCTCGGTCGGACTAGGGATGTCATCTTGGATTGGTAAATCCTCAGAATGGGAGGTAAGGTCAATTGGATCTTCTTGTGTATGAGGACTGACTATTGTTTTTTCCTTCTTTTCCATGCTCCTCGTGGTTCTTTTACAAGGAGGTACCGGATCAAGGATGCTCACATGCTTCCTTTTCTTCTTTTCTAATTGTGAAATGGTGACAAGGGGTTGTGCCATAGAATGTTTACTTTCAGTTTCTGAGCTATGCTTCCTTTTCTTCATCATTTTCTAATGGTCTTCTTTCTCAACTACCACCGTTGAAGTCTCCTCTACTAATTTGTTTTTACCTTTTGATTCGGAGTTTTTAGAAGTCTTGTTGATTGTGGAAGAGGACCCTGCCTTTTCATGTTGGCTCACTACCCTAGATGATGGTGGAGTTGTCTTATCCTTCTTGCTCTTTTTCTCTTGGGGTTCCTTACTTTTCTTTGGACCATGCTAGGTTTCCTCCACAGATTTGTTTTCTGTGGGAAGGTGTTGTGTGAGAAGGGTTTTCCAACTAATCCTCTATTTCCTAAGCTCATGCAAAACTAGCATTTTAATGAGACCTTGATGGTAGATGTTAGTCTTCTCTATTTTGGAGATGGATTTAACACCTCTTACCATTTTATTCAAACTCATCCATAGAAAATATGGAAAATCGATTTTAGGGCCTCCTTCAAAATGCAATAGAAGCCTAAGGTGATAAATGAAAGTCACGACATACTTGTCTTCACAGGTGACAAATCATTGAATACTGGTAATCATTGGATGGTATTCTTCTTTGATGTAGTTCCTAGGGATCCCCTTCTTCCAGTCAGGGTGCTGATGATCTACCTTCAAGAATTGTTGGCACATTTCTTTGTTAATTCCTACACCTTTGAAGTATTTAGCTCCTCTTCTAGGTAGTCCCGTAACCTCCCTTACGGTTGCTTCATTAATTATCAGTTGTAGATTGCCTATACATGCAATCTCTCCATCATAACCTTGTATAAATTCTTGAGATATCTTCTCGTTCTAGCCTGTAATTTTTTTCAAAAATGGTATCCACCCCAATCTAGCATATTTTTCTTGACATAATTGGTATTCCTCAGTTTCCCTATAAATTTGGAAAATCGGTTCGTGTCTAGTAATGACCATCATTATAAGTTGAGAAAAGGATTGGGCTGTAGCACAAGGGTTTAGCTAATTGATGAAGGGTTTGGTACCGGAAAAGAGCAAGCTCAGAACTGGAGAAAAGCTCATGACAAGGGGAAATATGGTGATGGTGTTGTGAATGGTAAGTTTAAGTGAGGGTGCTGCAAAGAAAAATTATGACCAAATGAGGCTTATCTGGATGGCTTCACCACTAGATAAGCCATTTCATATCTACTCGTTACTGTAATAATGAGGATAATACGTCGGGTATCAGGGCATCATTTTGGAATAGGTGATTAGACTTTCGGGGGGTGAAATTAATGTTGGATTGTGGTTCATGATATAAGATGGGTTCGTGCATTGTTTAAGGATGAAATATATTCGTGGCTTATCATTGCTATGCATGCTTCATATTTTGATATGATTTTTTCCTTTAACCATGTTCAAGAGCTATGAGAGGATTAATTAGGTTTAGGCATATAGGTATGAGGGATAGGCGCATGGGTTTAATACTAAGGTCAAAATATCTAGTATATCTTTTCATACTTATTGTAGTTTTATGAGCATAGGAAAATAAATACCATTTTACCTTTGCTTTCACCTTTGTATGATCGATACCCATAGCATGTGTGACTACTTGTAAATTGTCAGGATTCATCCTTTTAGACTGAAGCTTCTTGGAAACTTGGTACGGGAATGTCCTGTACTTATGTTATTCTGTGCTTATCTTCTTTGTATTTGGTTCTGCAGGTGGATTGTATGAGTCTGAAAAAGAGTTCTGAAGGGGCTCTTTGACCTTCCCCCCATCCCGAAGATGTTGTATATCTGTAGGCAAGAAGATTCAATCATTTTATATCATAATGGAGAAAGATGATAAGAGCAAAAGAAACCAATCAAATTTTAGAAGTACAACTTATCACTTATCATATGATCTCATGCCAGAAAAAAAATGAAATTGCCCTTCTTTTAATGATTTATTGACAGAGGTAGCATTCAGCAGTGAAACGGGGGAATACATATATGTTTGCATCTCATGACAAAAATGAAATTGCCCTTCTTTTAATGGAGTATTGACAGAGGTAGCATTCAGCAGTGAAACAAGGGAATACATATATGTTTGCCAGAAGAACAAATCCCACCTAACTTGCTTCAAAGATTTACTATCATTGGTTGTTATAGATAAATTTCACAATATAAGTAGATTAGACTCCCTAGTTAGGGCTCCACTCTTAAGAAGTTTCCTTCTTAGACAGTGTAGGCTTTAGATGTCATACCGGTTAGTTGACTTAGGGTGATTCTCAAATGGACATTGTGTTGCTGATTAATCTGGAGTTTTGTATCTCATGAAAGTCAATAATGACCTTTACTATTTTTGTTTTGGATGACAAAAAGTGAATTTTTCAATCAGGCAAGTATAGATGAGACATTTTTCAACCAGAACCCACTGCCATCAAGCCTGTTCAGTACTCCGGTGGGGTAGTTGTGATAATTAGTGAGAGGTGCCTTCCCCAGGAAGAATGCCCCATTTCCAACAGGCCTGTTCAGTACCCTGATGGGTTTTCCTAGTCATACCACAGAGCGGTACCTGCTGCCAGAAGACCTGTTCAGTATCCCGATGGGTTAGTCTCTTAAACCCTTTTTCCATCAGAGGCTTCTTGTCCATAGTCACCTATTTTGGTTTGTATTTAAAGAGTGCTTTGCACGGTGACAGGGGAGGCTCATCTGAAAACCTTTTTACAGGGTGGGATGGTATTAGGTTGGAAGGAATATAGTCTTCTTTTGTATGTCTTTTAAAGATTTGTCTGAAGGGAAAATAAACTTTTATGCACATTATTTATTTAGAGTGATCTAGATGTATAATTTTGTCTGAAGTTGTCCATAAGAGAATGACCTAAAGTTTCCTTAGAGTACTGGTACATCCTCTTCCATAAAAGTTTTGGTAGTGTGCCCATGGTAGAGAGTGTTCATATACTCATATGTTACTCTTTAATAATATAATCCAATGAATACTACTGAAGTCTGGTTAGGGTGAGATAGTTGCTTATAGGCTAATATATTTTTTTTCTTTAAATCATGCTGAAATACTGGGTAAAGGCAACTTCTAGTATTTAAAGTGGATTATGGTTCTCATAGGTAAATATTGTGTCCCTCTTTTTATTTTATTTTTATGCAACAGAACCAAAATAAATTAAAGTTCTTCTCAGCAACAGAACCAAAAGAAATTAAAGTTCTTCTCAGAAACAAAACCAAAAGAAATTAAAATACTTCCCTTTAGTTGTCAACAGAAGGGCTACCATTTGATACTGCTTTTGGCTTTGTGGTTCCATATTAAGTGGTTGTTGCATGGCTTCATACTTCATATTAATTGACATAAAATTTTGAAACATGATTTGTCAATATGTCTTGATAGTATTGTAGAAGGATAGACTCTGGTACCGGACTGGTACTGGACTAAAATAGGATTTCTGGTACCGAAACAGAACAGAATATTGTTGATGCCTACAACTGATGTTCAACAAGTTCATGAAGGATCAAATAGATTATAAAAAATTTCTTACAATAGAAAATAAATTTTTTGAAAGTAAAACAAAAGGAGGTAAGAGTCTTTTGTTACCTTCAGCTTATTAACAAAATTCGATCCACACCTATGTACAAAAGGTTTCAAATAAACGAATCAATCAATGTGGGTCAGTAGGAGGATCTCCTTCCTTACTGATCATCTGCATGTCTAAATTCTGTAATATACGAGTCAGGAATTCTTCTTTTGACAGAGGTTTGTTGTAAACTCGCAACCAGTGACCATTCACAAGTAGTGGTGTCTGTTGTTCATCAATTGTCTTTATCCTGATTGAACCATTATCGTAGATAGTGTCAATTTTGTAAGGTCCCATCCAATGGGTGGTTAACTTACCTTTGAATTTCTTGAATCTGTTGTGATACAATAGGGCCCAATCTCCTTGTTGAAATTTTTTCCTTTTGAAATACTTGTCATGCCATTTTGTTCTCTGTTCTTAAATGAGGGTATTCCTTTGAAGTGCTTCA
>SNQJ01S0016683.1:9938-23063 GCA_010110895.2 Picea sitchensis
CAGTTTTCTTTACATGCTTATTTGTTATTGATTTTTAATTTTTAACTATTTATTGTCCAAAGTGTTAGAAGCAAATTAAAAGGTAGTGGGGTACAAGTATGGTGTTTTAGTTTATAGTGTCTTAATTGAGAGAGTGAGACTAAAAAACGTATAAGAAGGAATGAACTTAGCAGGATTCTTAAAGATATCCTAGTGTATAGGAGTAGGTAAGCACTCACTACCAAGCCCCTTATTCTTTCACTATTTATGTATTGGGAGTAGATAAGCTCTCACTACCAAATCCCTTTTTCTTTCACTATTTGTCTAGCAAGATTTTTAGAAATATCCTATTTGTTTAGCAAGATTTTTAGAAATATCCTAGTGTATAGGGAATAGGTAAGCACTCACTACCAAGTCCCTTTTTTTTTCTATTTCTATATAAGAAATAGGTCGACACTCATTACCAAGTCCCTTTTTTCACTATTTCTCTAATTAGTTTAGTTAATGACTCAAGAGAATTAAATTGGAAAACAAAACTAAATCTAGGAATATCTTAACARTGAAKGTCACTTCATCACACTCGTTGATTGAATGAGAGTGACCCACATCACATTCCAAGATTTACAGCAATGAAGAAAGTGGAAGATAATGTCTCATTCTACTTTTATATATTATATGTGCTCATCATTCTTTACCAACCAAAACTCATTGCATATACTCTTTAGTCATGAAGCCATAAAGTTCTACATTTATATTATATTTACAATCTAATATAAATTAAACATCTTGTTTATTATTGCATTCAAAAACATTATTTTAAAAATATAATTTCTCAATAATCCTTTTCTAAGTAGTGATTGAAACCATGTTAGGAAAATGAATGAACCCTATGTATCTTGACACTACGAGTAACTTTGCATCTTCTAATTATGAAGTACAAAACTGGATTTTGGGATTATTAATTCAATTTCTCAATAACACATTTACATATTTTAAATATGAAGCTCAAAACTCTATCATTCCAACGCACATATATTATGGACCATGCTAAGAAAATCATAACTTTAGAGTAACGAAGCAGTGTAAGTGAGCATAAAATAACTCTGCACACATTGTTAACGGGTAAATCGGTAGATGCGGACATGAATTAATCCCCTGGATCCACCTGGATCTAGAACAAAACAAGACAGAACAAGATGCTTTCCCTAGGTTACACTCATTGAATTTAACTACCAAAGAAGGAATAGATAACATGCCTTATGAATCGCTTCCTTATGTCTTTGTTGATCCTACCTTACTCCGATGTTCCTATGAGATCAGATCTGCAATAACACAAATCAACCAACGTGAAAGCAACAAAAGTGAAATTCAATGACGACCTAAACATGTGATCAAGGAGTCATGTAATAAAACATCAATCATTTTATGGGAAAGAGACGTGCCACCGTATTATATTAATGAAAGGTAGAAGATACAACCGAATCACCTTGATGTCGCAAGTTCCCTTTCAGTGGCCCTTTGTTTTGACACACACATACATCTACTCCGACATTTGTATGAAGACTTTTCACAAAAGCTTGATGAATGAATGGAGACCTCAAGCATCACTTGAAATAGGATTCTTCACACAGTCTTCAGCCTATTCTTTCTTTAGTCTCTATGCTTCTTTATGCTTGTACCTCTAACCTTTTCCATGAGAAGCCTATCATTATATAGGAGAAACTAAAGTGGTTAAAGAGATGAGGACGATCCCATCAAATCAGAGAAGTTAGTAGGATCGTAACCATATGGACGCCACCTCATATTTCCGGAAGATTCCACTTCTAGAAGTTGCTAAAACTTCTTTTCTCTTTTAGTTTTAAAGTGTCGTCACGACCTCCCTATATAGCTGCCTGCGGAAATCCCGTGGGTTGGCTATAGTTCAGCCTACGGAAATCAGAGATTTCCGCACTGTGTAAATGGACCAATCTGCGACAGCCTTCCAAAAAGTCATCTTGCAAGGGTGGAAAGAGGTTTCTTTTCTCAGGCAAAAGATCATATTGGGAACCTGAACAAATGTTTATGTAATCATCATCAGGGTGACCAAAATAATGTGTAACAGAGTGCCCCCAAAGTATGAGGCTGGAACTCGAGACAACCATAATACTTTGTAAAATAAGCATGTATGTGTCAGAAACTGAGGGTGCACCAATCAGGAACTTGCATACAATCAAGAATTTGTACAATATCACACCACGTTTGAGTAGGCATTCCCATGTTCAGACCATAAATGATTGAAATCATAAGTGTAGGTCATGACCACCAATTATACAACGTGGATCCATGTCAACAAGATTATGCATAGCCACTAACAATACATTGTGGATCCATGCATTGAAAACTCAAGTATGAACATAACCATGAGACATACTAGGTGGATCTATGTGTCAAAACAAATCACAAATACTCCATCGCAACCGAGATAAAAAACGATGAAGTCCAGGGTCTTCAATCCATCGTTCATTAGTACGATTCTAGTCACGCGATTACAGATGTTGAAGTCGAACGTGAATAGAAACCACTTGATTACCAGTCATTAATGAAAACTGTCAACAAGTGCGAGGGAAATCACCATTGATGTCAATGACTCCCAAGGTACTCCAGTACAATCCAACAAGTGTGAATAAATGAGTTGAAGTTGAACACTTGAAAAAATCTCTCGATCAGGGATCAATGATGTGAATCCACTGTCGAAAGAGAAGAAACCTGCCATTGAGGCATGCAGGCTCTAAGGTACTAAATAATTTCGAAGTCTTTTTCCTAAATAATGAGTTGAAGTCGACGGGAAAAGACTCATCACAGGACGATCTTGATGTAACCCCCATCAATAACACGAAATAAGTAACAAATTTAGGGTAGATAAAAATACGTATGTGACTTGGGACTGACACAGGGAAGGCCGACATGGTAAGAATGGACAATTGCAGATGACCGACTTGATAGAAGGTTTCAGTTGAACTTCTCTTGAACATATGAATGAAATGACAATGATCTCGATAGTATTGACTCAAAGACGACCCAAGATGTGAACTTGTAGAAGGTCAGACAAGAGACAAACGTATTACCCAACCAAGATTCAAATGATGAAGAGAGGTGTCATGTTCAAGAGTGACGCTTACTGCCATTAATACAGATACAGAGACACATCCCTTTCCCAAATTCCCCCCCTCCATTTCTGGCGAGTACCTCTTTATTTTTATGCAAGCTTGGGGAGGATAACATATGCTTGTCAATTTAAGCTCATTCTTCAGACGAGTCCCTCGGAGTACATTTAACAAACCCTAAGAAGGAGTGGTTCGGTCCCGTATGGGTCTTTCGATGTTTGTTTAACGAGTCAAAAGATAGAAAACTCGAAGGTTTTTCATGTTTATAGAGTCTGGAAAAACACTTAAAAGAAAACTCTTTCAGTTCCTTTTTCGTAAAATAGTTCGATAGGATCGAAAAAGTGATAAAATATCGCCCATCAAACGTTTTCTTCGAATACTTTTATGAGCGTGAAAATAACAAGGTCGCTTGACAATCTTTTCGTTTTTAGGGAGCATGAAAAGAGCTTAAAGAATTCTCCACAAGTTGCGTTGTTTTCGTGTTACCATAACGAGTACGAAAAGGCGACAAAAGTATACTCGGTTACGTTCTCATTGATTTTCGAGCCCGAGAATGAAGAAAGACTATGCTCGAGGTTTTTCTGAAAAACCCTAAAAAATAATTGTACATGCGACCAAAACAAATCGAAAAAAAGTGTTTATACTTCGCTATCCAAGGTCGTAAATTTTTGCCTACAAGGAATAAAACACTGACAAAACCTTTAGAGTTAATGGGTTTTTGACTAAAATGTATTTATATAAAACAAAATACTAGGAAAAATGATAAAAAAGTAATAAATATAAGCAAAAAGTCTTTTTCACCCTTTTATTTGCACTTGGTCAAAAACTTACCAAAAACCCTTGTTTTTTACCCCAACTTCAGCGACGGATTGCGGAGGCCACGGGGGATCATTCAACGAACGAATTATGTAAAAGAGGTAAGAATCTCATCTTCTATCTTTTCAACGGATTAAATTTTGATTTTAATGGTAAAAAATCAAGTTTTTTTGATGATTTGGGACTGTTAGTCGTGTGCCGAGACCGCTGCGAGTGGCCTATAACGGGCTCTGCTGAAATCAACGATTTTTGCAGGTGTGTTAAGGCGCACTTGCGGAAATTCTGCACTGTACTTGAAGTTTGATCGTGGCGGCTGGGAAACTAAAATGAAAAGTGAATATTGACTCAACAAGAATCCCAAAAAATATTGAAAAAGTGTGCTAAAGATCTTCTCTGTTTCCCATGCAGGTGTTTGCTTGCAAAGATGTTGGAATGGAGAGAGCATGGGCACAAAGAAGATGATATTATGGATTTAAATGATCTAGGGACCGTGAATGCACTCTGGCAATGTGGTCTATTAAAATTCTTCAAAGTTCAGGGCATGAGAGCCCAACGAAGATTACTAGAATATCTGGTTCATATGTGGGATTCAAAACAACAAGTTTTCCACATGGGTGTTTACGTCCTCTCTTTGGATATTGAGGATATTTATTTCCTGACCGGGTTGTCACATCATGGGGCATGCATGACTCTGACAAGTGGTCGAGGTGGTGGATTGCCGATGAGTGAGTACATTCGTCGGCATTGTGAACCTGATGCCGAAAGACGTAAAGGAAAAGTAACAATCCGAGGTGTGAGAGATTTGACCCTCAGAACCATCCTTTTTACTGTTGTACGGATGGCAGGGAGTGCTTCGCCACACATGTCACTCCAAAGTTACTTTCAACATGCTATTGAATACTTGGAGCCTCGAGTATTCAATTGGTGTGACGGTGTATTACACAACATGAAAACTCAACTCACGAAAAGAAAGAACGGGGACCTAAAACAATTCGGTTATGGGTCCATTTTGGTATCTTTTTTCCTAGAAAGAGTTCCACACCTACGCCTGCAGGTGGAATGAGAAATACCAGCCCCGAGAGACCCACGAATGAAAAGATGGTGTGATCTGATGACACAGCATGTGGTGGGCCGGATTGTGAAGTATGACGATGCGTTCTTCAATTGGTTGGGACCGCAAATCGTGATGATTGATGATTATGCTTATGTCGGTCTAGACTTTCGGGGTGATCTAGATTTGGTTCTCCCTGAGGGATCTCAGTGGGGAGATCTAGGGAAGAAAGACATTTGTTTTTTACAATGTTTCTATGAGTTTTAAAATATTTAATGTTTTTGTGTTTTCGATCATGCAGATGTAGGGACACATCGACCCCCGGGCTCTTCTCCTATTCAGAGGCGAGGAGAGGCACATGTAGTAGCTGGATGGGATGCTGAGGATTATGATGCGATAGAGCAGAACCTGGAAGGCCTAACGACAGACATCCCTAATATATCCATCGAGGAGATTCTGAGGCGTTATCAATGCCATACTATAGGTGTATCCGACTCACTTAGTCATTTACTACGTAGGGTAGCGAGATCAGTAGTATGCTACCGCGAGAGACATCTATGATGCTATTATGTAGGGGCCATGGGCTCTATATTTTGATATTTTGATCTTTGGATGAAAACTCTTTTTGTAAACATTATATCATTATATATATATACATGAGGCTTTTACCAATTTATGCTGCTTTTTGTACAATATGTGAAATGTGATTGGAATTACAAATGTCTCAAATGTCTATCTAATACATAATTAGCTAGAGCATCAATTAATATATTTAGACATCTAGGAATGTGTTGATATTCAATATAATCGAAATGACGTTCCAAGAGGTGGATTTGTAAATATACACGTAATAGAGTAGGGCTTCAGATAGTATAGACATTGTTTAACTATAGTACTACTAGCTGTGAATCAAGTCGTATAATGAAGCGACAAATTCCAAGCGAAATAGCACTAGTCAATAATTCAATGACCGCGCTATACTCTTCGATATTATTGGTCACTCGACCGAGACAAACACCTTGTAGACAAATAAGTTCGTTTGAGGGTGCATAGATTGCCCAAGCAACATAAGCTAAATTTCGGGTACTACGACTAGCACCATCGGCGAAGCCAATATAAAGTAGCGAAAACACCGACATCTAGAGACCAAACACAATGCAGGGTAAGTAGCCAGGGGTAAAAGTTAAATAGCAAAAATACACTAAAGTAACACACAAGAGTATGATACAGTAAAAATACAAGTGCTTATGCAGAGATAGGCTAAGCGTAGTACTTCTTCAAGTAAAGCCCATTTCTGGGTTCACTCAAAGGAATGCCATCCTAATCTACTAAATCCTATGCTCCCTTCTCCAACACTCTTTTAACAATATAAGGGTCTCGCCACATAGCCTCAAATTTTTCGACTCCTAGCAAATCACGATCTTGTTCATAGAGGAGAACTAAATCACCTTCAGAGAACACGCGTGGCTTGACATGTTTGTTGTATTGGGCTTTCACACGTTTCTTCTGGGTTTCAATAACTAGGGTGGCATCGCGATGGGTTTCATCCAATTGCATGAGATACAACAGACGTTCCTTTTCAACAGAGGTGTTTGGGAGAAGTTTGAATGCTTTCCCTAGGTTACAATCATTGAATTTAACTACTAAAGAAGGAATAGATAACATGCCTTATGAATCGCTTCCTTATGTCTTTGTTGATCATGCCTTACTCCGATGTTCCTATGAGATCAGATCTGCAATAACACAAATCAACCAACATGAAAGAAACGATAGTGAAATTCAATGACGACCTAAACATGTGATCAAGGAGTCATGTAATAAAACATCAATCATTTTATGGGAAAGAGACATACCACTGTATTATATTAATGAAAGGTAGAAGATACAACCGAATCACCTTGATGTCGCAAGTTCCCTTTCAGTGGCCCTTTGTTCTGACACAAACATACATTTTCTCTGACATTTGTATGAAGACTTTTCACAAAAGCTTGATGAATGAATGGAGACCTTAAGCATCACTTGAAATAGGATTCTTCACAAAGTCTTCAGCCTATTCTTTCTTCAATCTCTATGCTTCTTTATGCTTGTACCTCTAACCTTTTCCATGAGAAGCCTATCATTATATAGGATAAACTGAAGTGGTTAAAGAGATGAGGATGATCCCATCAAATCAGAGAAGTCAGTAGGATCGTAACCATACGGACRCCACCTCATATTTCCGGAAGATTCCACTTCTAGAAGTTGTTAKAACTTCTTTCCTCTTTTAGTTTTAAAGTGTCGTCACGACCTGCCTATATAGCAGCCTGCGGAAATCYCGCRGGCTGGCTATAGTTCAKCTTGTGGAAATCAGAGATTTYCGCAACWGTGTAAAGGGAGTAGCMTGYGGCAGCCTTCCAAAAAGTCATATTGCAAGGGTGGAAAGAGGTTGCTTTTCTCAGGCAAAAGATCATATTGGGAGCCTGAACACATGTTTATGTAATCATCATCGGGGTGACCAAAATAATGTGTAACACACATACAATTATACTCAAAGGAATTATTTACTTTTAATATTTTAATAGATATACAAGTAGTTGGGGTTAAATTTGATGGGTATTTATATGTTTTTGATTTATTTACTCGTCATATATTGGAAATTTTAAAATCTACATGTCAATGATGACATTTACTTAATTTTTAAAATTTTCCAATTAATAAGTGGGTTAAAAATTTACCATATATATATATATATATATAAGGTTTTTCGAGAAAGAAAAAACCTTGTATTTTGAGCAAAAGGAAATATACATGTTGTGGTCCAAAATATGGATTGTCCATTCTGTACTAATACCATCACTTCTACCTTCCCTTTCATCTATTCTATGTTTTTTCAATACAATCTTCTTATACTCTACTTTACAAAACACATTCACAAACCACTGGAAAGAAAAGACTGACATTTGAATGACATATCATTGCAGACCCGACCCTCAAAAATCTCTTGTAAACAAAAAGTGACTTTGACCATATCAAGAGCTTCCTTTGAAATGGTGTTTTCTATATTGTTAAGCTCCCTGTATATGTGAGAAATTGAGTATCATTCTAAAACTGATATGAATTCCACGATTTGCCTAATGATTGGTCTAAGTCTAGGGACCTATATCATCAGTTTACCTTTGACCAAATCCACGGGGGTTTTGGAATTCCCCCAACAACTGGAATTTTTTCAATTTGAGTGTATCTACCATGAATAGTAAATCTCATAATGAGAAGATCTCAACCCTCATGTTGGATCCTTGACCTGGAGAGTATTTTATTTTGTAGTAGTGTGTGGTTGAAATGTAAAGGATAGCACCAACTCCATAGATTGGAGGAAAGCCTTGACTTGCTCCATCAAAATATCCCTAGGGGATTTCTAGTTTAAATTTGGCATTTTTGGCACCCTTTGCTTTGGGACCTTTGTTTCAGACTTAAATTCCATGGCAAGCTTTGAAGCCAAAGCTGGCACTACCTTTGAGGGAAAATACAAATTCTGATTTTTTTTTATGTTTCGCACCCACCATATAAAATAAAATATGAAAAAGGGGAGAGATTGATAAATAATTGATGATTCCTTCCAACCTTTAAGTCATTCCTCGAGTGATCCCTCTGCTTCCTAGAATCATAGTTTCATTTTTTTGGATACTTCATCCCTCACCTGTTGAGAGAACAACCATAGAATAAAAAGATGTTGAACATCTTTGCCATTGTTTGCACACATAGCACACATGTCAGGGCCTATCCAATCTCATTTTACAACAACTTCCAAGGTGAGAAATCAGTTTTCCAGCAAGCCAACTCATTATTTTAACTTTTTTGTGGAGCATGAACAGATCATAGATATTTCCACCACCATTTTTTTTCAACACCTGCATTCGATTGGGCCAAAATTACATATTCGATTTTTTCTAAGTATTTATCGAAATTTTCATTTTTTTCCCATACAAGGGAATCTTCTTCATCTTCATTCAAAAAAATCAGATTTGAGTATAATAATTCCATGTAATTATCCCATTCTTTTGCTTTTATGCTATCTAGCTCCAAAACCTCAGAAGATTTCAAGGAGCTTCTTCTTAGAAAGTCTGTGTTCTCCAGCTTTGCATCCCAAATGGTTATGATTCCTCTATCATTAAGCTCTTTTACCAAATCTTCTCAGAGTTTATATCCAGCTCCTACTCCTACCCATGGGTCTGTCCCAATTCTAATTCTCTTTCCATTGCCAATCTTCCATGTAGTCTAGTCACCTATCAACGGAAAAGCTTCCACCAATGCTTTCAATCCTATCGAATTGTTTGCTACCATTTTCTGAGGATGCCTGAACCATTCAACAAATGTTAGACCCAAAAAATATTTCATTGCCATCACCCTTCCCCATAGGATTTTATTGTGTACCAAGCGTCATAGACTTTTTGTTGCAAGAGCTTTGCAAAAGTAATGGATATTTTTTATACCCAAACCCCCATTGTTCTTTTGGCAATTCCAGTTTGGACCATTTAACTAGAAGAGTTCCTCCTGCTTCCTTTCGACCAATCCATAAAAAGTTGAAACTAATCTTCCTTATTTTGGTTAAGATCCCCTTAGGTATTTTTGCAATTGGTGCCCAATATACGAGTATGCTCGTAAGGACTGAGTTTAGGAGATTAAATCGGTCCCTCTCGATAGAAAGAGATTCGACCATACCTTGATTCTCAAGTGTATCTTCTTTATCATCCATAACCAGTCTTTGAAGGAGTATGCATTTGGATTCAAAGCGAAACCCAAATATTTGAGACCGTGTTCAATTCTTTTCCCTTCGTAAGGGAAAATATCCTTCGCCCTGTCAGATAATCCTTCTTCAAAGGAATTTTGAAGAATGATGGATTTGTTGATATTTAAATCCATATCTGTAGCTGGGTAGAAAAGAGTTAGAATATTTATGAGTTGGATCAATTTGGGTTCCGTCCTTGAACCGAAAAGAATTGCATCATCAACAAAAAAATAAATGAGAATATATGTGTGTGTGTCTTATATATTTATATATGGCTTTGAAATCTGAAATACAAAATTGTAAGAATTTAATTGGACCACAGAAAATAAAACATAAAAGAAGCCAAAAATCCCATTGGTTGATTCTCCAAGATGAAACTTTGATATAAGCACAGACTGCGCCCACACTTATGAGACTCTAAGATGAGATTCTGACTCCCGATATAAACATAGATTCCACCTCTGAGACCTTGAGATGAGACAACGAGATATGCACACATTATGAGACTGCGAGATATGCACAAACTGTGCCCAACAATGGGTCTTTGGGCGCGCTAAAAAAAACCCATCTGCATTGCAACTCACATCATGCAAATTGCAATCCCACACCATGCACGTTGAAGCTTGAAGCTTAAACGTTAAAAATCACATCATACAAATTGCAATACTAGACTATGCACGTTGAATGCTGAAGCTTGAAGCCTCAAGGTTAAGATTCACGTGGCATGCCCACACCCATGTGCCATTGGTTGGATATATAAAATACCAACCTTTGGCGAAAGAGTACTCACATTGAAGGGTCTTTTTGTTGTCCAATAGAAATAATAGAGGTGACTTTTCTTGTTTTTGTGGGTGAAATAAGGATTTTTTGTTTGATTTTGAGAGTTTTTATGTAATTTCTTTAGTGTTGGTAGTAGATGATATTGAACCTTGAAGGTAAAACAAGCCATCATTAAAGGTAATACAAGAGTGTTTGTCCTAATTGTTGAATGTTTTAAACGAAATATGTGCCACACAGAAATCAAACAGTAATGGTGAAGATAGTAGACCGCTTGTGCTACTACTCGATGATTTGAATCTAGTCGCCCTATCACATTCTTGATTGTTGTGACTGTTGGCCAATCTACCTTTGTATCGTTGGGCATGTACATGTACAAAGATATTATAGAATTATTATTATAATAGAAGCATCATCATCTTAGTATATTTGTGTTCCTAACATTGCTAATAGCAACAAATTTTGCAATGCTTGTTTTTGTTAACTTTCGTTGTTAGTGGGTTTTGGAGTTTCTTCATGGTTTGGATGTGCCCTCTTGGCATCTCCCCATTCAACATTTAAAAAGAAATCTGTCATAAAAAAAAATTTGATTCATGAGTAGGAGTGCTTGTTAAATTTATACACTAACAAGTAGTATTGTGTTAGGTGATGTATGGTTTCTCGACCAACAATGAAATAAGGGCAATGGGGAGAGTTATCACCAGCTGCTATCGATGAATGCAGGTTGACTAATCATCATTATTGAAGGAAAACCATGTCACCTTGAATAATCAACTAGTGATCCATAAAAGGGCAAACTCTCACTCGTTGGGTCTTAAACCATTACCTTGTTTTATTTCCTTATCCAAAAAAGACTAACTCTTAGCTAAACAAAAACAATTTTAAAAATACCAAATTGAATCTACGAACAATTAAAAATCTGAAATTACAAATTTATTCTAATTTCCACATGCTTTAGATTAAGTAGAAAACACATTTAATTTTAATTGCAAACATAACAACGTTAAAGAAAGTGAAATTTTGAAATATCAGGGAAATGATGACTTTGATTGCAAATCTGAAATTACAAATTTATTCTAATTTTCACATGCTTGAGTAAGTAGCAAACACATCTAATATTAAAATGCAAACATAACACTGTTAAAAGAAAGTGAAATTTTGAAAGATAATTTCATATTTATTCTAATTTCCACACGCTTCAGAGTAGGTAGAAAACACATTCAATATTAAATGCAAACATAACACTGTTCAAGAAAGTGAAATTTTGAAATATCATGGAAACGATGACGTATAGTATAGGGTATACCAAGCTGTCAGTGATTTTGACTGGTTATGTAAACATTGGCAAACTGACAGTTTCATAATTGGAATTTTGACTAATTTTCTAAACATGTAAACACCAAACTGACAATTTCATTATTGTAATTTATATTACCTTTCTACTTTTGATTTAAGTAAAATACGTTTCAAATGGAGAAAACGTCGTCTCTGACACGTCAGATTCCAGAACATAATGCAAAGTCAAAATTCCCTGACACATTCTGACATGTCAGAATTCTTCCCGCACAAAATTCCATTCTGCATTTTGACATCTGTCAGAGCTATTGAAATTCCAGAACATAATACAAAGTCAAAATTCTCTGACACATTCTGACATGTCAGAATTCTTCCCGCGCAAAATTCCATTCTGCATTTTGACATCTGTCAGAGCTATTGAATTTTGTATTGTGAATAGACGACATTTTCTACAGCTGCCAATCATGCGACGCCCGTGCTAGAGTAAGTGAAGAAAAAACAATACTCCACGCTCTCCCAATCTGTGGAAGGCTGTCTATAAAAATATTGCATTATCGTAATTATCATGATGTACGCTGTCATGTCGGAGAGAAACCATTCGTATGAAGTCAAGAGTAACAACCTATGAAAAAACGACACAGTATCCACCGCAAAGAAGTTTTTTTCTTTTTCCATAAACATATACATGTTTATAATTGTTTTATTTTTGGGGGAATCTGGCTATTCTGCACAAAATTATAATTTTATGTTATTTAAATTGTATTTCCGAATGTAAAAATGGATTCAATACTAAAAAAACTCATAAAACATTTAAATTATCCAAAATTAATCACTCAAAACTGTATGTCCAACAATTTGTCACCAAACTTTAGAAAAAATTAAATAAATTAAAAAAAAACCAAAAAAAAAAACTAAACAATAGATGTCGTTTAGTCCCCTCTCAACAAAATTCCTTAACTGCTAACAAATGCGCACATATATCTTTAGAGCAGTGTTCGAACAATGTTTTTTCTCAGCACATGTCTCATACACTACTTCGACCAACAAGTCGACATAGATGTTGATAGATTTGAAAAAAATTAAGTTCATGGCATGAATCACGATCATTATTTAGAGGAGATGGAAAATAATTTTATGATATTTTTAGTTTACAAATATTATATATTTAATTTTTAATAATAATAAATAATAAATATTATATATGTTAAAATATATATAATTAAATTTGAAAAATATATGATACAATTTTAGTGAGTTTAACGGTTAAGAATATGTGTTTCTTTTTTAGAGGTTATATG
>SNQJ01S0016683.1:36252-65935 GCA_010110895.2 Picea sitchensis
ACAACATGATGTATACTATCCATTCATGGGTGTTGTATATGCATGTGCATTTTCCTTCATGTCCAAATACCTTTATCAATCTTGTGGTCCAAAACCCATGACTAGGGTTGACATCAATGACAACAATCAATCTTCCAACACCTTCTAGCTTCAAGAATATCTTTACTTAGACCTTCTACAACTACGAAGAAAAGGTATGGTGACAAAGGGTTTCCCTACCTGAGCCCGCTAGAAAGTTTAAAGAACTAAGATCCAAAACCATTCATTAAAACAACAAAGGAGAAGGATGTCACACAACCCATTATTCATTTAACCAAAGGTAAATCAAAGCCAATATGAATGATGAGAAGCCTTAGACAGAGCCATGACAACCTATCATAAGCTTTAGACAAGTCTAGTTTGATAACTACTACATGAATATGAGAAGTTTTAATTGAGTGCAAGCTTTCTTGAGAACTCCTTATCACCTCATGTATAAGTCTACTCTTTAGAAACCTAAATTATTATGAATAAATGACCTTAGACAACAAGGGTTTGATTATAATAGTTATCACCTTAGAATATGAGAAGTTTTAATTGAGTGCAAGCTCTTGAGAACTCCTTATCACCTCATGTAAAAGTCTACTCTTTAGAAACCTAAATTATTATGAATAAATGACCTTAGACAACAAGGGTTTGATTATAATAGTTATCACCTTAGAGATTATTTTATAAAGGCAATTACACACAAAAATAGGTCCAAACTAATAAAATGTRTCCAAAAAAATCCACCTTAGGTGGAATTATAATCTTCTTGACAACTCTTCGTAAATCTTCTCCAAAMACATCAAAGAAGTCAATGAAAAATTATGTAATCCACCCATCTCGACCGAGGCTCTTATACTTTTGGAAAGTACTCASTAGAGACATAAGCTCCTCCTTAGTCACTAGTCTATAGAAGATATTATTATCTTCTTCATTAAAAAATATATTCTATTTATAAATATATACACTTGTTAATTAAATTTTAAAAATATTTATTATTATATAAATTTTTAAATATATTAATTATTTAAAAAAATCGATTCAATGTTGAATTCATTTTCCATAATTTTTTTAATAGGTTACCTAATTTTTCACATCTTAAATAAGAGTTCCCCAATCATAAGGAAAACTCTACACCTCAAAAAGTGAACTATGGAAGGTAAGGAATACTTTTATTATGATTTGCGAATGATGATTTTTATTAAAAAATGTTTGGTATCTATCATATCATGCTAGTCAATTTGATGCCAGAATCTTTAAAGACCACGGT
This sequence comes from Picea sitchensis, assembly GCA_010110895.2. Lineage (NCBI taxonomy): Eukaryota > Viridiplantae > Streptophyta > Pinopsida > Pinales > Pinaceae > Picea > Picea sitchensis. The sequence continues at coordinate 37,547 of SNQJ01S0016683.1, forward strand.
GTTCTTATTTCGACATATTTTGAATAAAAAATATTTTGATGTTCTTACAACTTATCGTTGGGAAGTGGAATTATTTGACATAAAGGATCGACAATGATTGGAATGAGTTTTACAAAGCTTTTAAGGAGATGGGAAGGGAATCCAAAGTTTCAACTTATGTTCTTACAAGGGAATCCAATGGGTAATATTATATTTTGACAAGGGAATCCAAGGGTTAATGTTATTACATGGAAATCCAAGGGTTAAAATTATGTTCTTACAACTTATTATGCTCATAATATTATGTTCTTACAACTTACTCGTGGAGAATGATTGGCTTGGAAATTAATAGATTTGGGTTTTACAAATCTTTTAAGGAGAATCTATGGTTTCAACGATCTAATAAAATCGAATCCATTAATATGAAGGACAAAAGACATTATAGATTCTAYAATGATTATAATTGGAGGGTAGAAAGTTGATGGGATGAATTGTGTTGTCACTAGTCAACAACCATCTCAAGTTGTCGTATGACTWTTCAATATGTCGACTCATAGTGTTCCTTAAATAGAATGTAAGTAATAATTATAACTTTTAACCTAATATACACATATACTATCTTACTATCTCTAGCATTTATTAAGTATTGTAACATTATAATATACTTAATATGAGTATATGTGTATTAATATGCACAAATGCAAGTTTTTTCTTTGATAGGTAAACAAATGTGTAAAAACAAATTCGAAAATTGAGAGGAGAAAGGATAGAAGTAGAGATGTGATGGAAAGGATGAGAGTTTCAAAGACTTAGGTGGGGGGTGATTTATTCCCAAGAAGCTCTTAAGGTTCTATTCTAGGTCTTGCTTCTCCGCAACAATGATCAGATAAAGCTAGTTTAGATCCAAAACTATAGGTAGATTTGATGAAGATTGTGACTCTCTCAAAGATGAAAGTAAGAGTTTTAATTTGTGAGTTCATGGGTGTTTGGATTTTTTTAGAAAACCTTAAATGGGAGGATTAAAGACCACTAGAACTCAAAGGAGGGTTCAATCTTTCTTTTCTTGATTAAGGATATTTTTGGTCTATGCATTCAATTTGGAAGGGAAGCACATATTTGATTTATGACCTTGGTTTGTGAGTAAAGATGGGATTTTCATGACATATCGGTCCATGATATTTGATCTTAGGTTGGAATCCTTGTATGTTACTCTAATTTGGGTCATATTACCATTCCTTCGAATTTTGGAATGATTATTTCTTTAATATCATCGGAGATGGCTTGAAATCCTATACTAAATCGTCATCTATTTCGCTAGAAGGGGAAATGGATATTTATGTTAGGATTTGTGTTAACCTTGATATAAGCAATGCAATCCAAGGAAACATGTACCTTAAGCTTAGGGTTAGGATGCATATTCAATATGTGGATATGAATCCATCCCATTTAAATGTAGGGAGTGTCATGAATATTGACACCTTGAAAGGAAATACTCAAACAAAGCTCAAAATAAAAAAATAAAAAATGAGAATTTCTCATTGGGAAAAAAGGAGAAACAATAAGCGTTGATACTGTCTAGAATATCAAGAATTTAAAGAAAGTATGAAATACCATGGGTGTCTTCTTATCCCAAAATCCGTTCATTGTATTAACCCTTTCTCCAAGAAAGGATTAAAAATCACCATCAAAATCAAACCAAGATTCCTCCTCTCCAAGAGATGGTGAATTAATTTCTTTGCCTAACATTTTTTTGTAAGTTAGATTATATATATTACCTTCTATAAAAAAGAAGAAGATGTACATGCAGTCTATTGGAGTTGAGTTTCCATGAGAGGAAACCAAATCAACTCTAGCCCAATTCAAGTGTATGTTGCCTCGCAGGGCCAAAAAATATGATAGCAAATTTGCAAAAGGAAATATAGAATGGACTATGATGCATAAATGGATTATAGCCATGAAATGAAATGAGAAACTAGGAAAATTAACCTTTAGACTGAAGATGAAACCTAGTCCATTGGCGAGCCATCTCCCTTGTTGTCCGATGGAAGAAGAATGGGTTGTTGCAAAAGGACAGAATATTGAGATAAAATGTCAGACATCGACTGCTTCAGGTTCAAATTGTCCTGCATGGCCACAAGAAGAGAGATTCAAAAGTCCAAAAGTCTAATACAATAATTGAGTTCTGTAACTTCTCCTCTCACTTTGAAAACAAATTGTTGAAGATATCCCAAGTTCCCTTGGTGGGAGGGATAATTACCCCTTCTATTTGCATATGAGGAGAAGTGGAAAGAATATATATATTGATTTGTCGCATTATGACCTTTATAGGTCACGAGATTGGGATGCATTGACTTGGTGTGAGAAAGCAAAGGAGGAATATGATGAGGAGAAAAACTGAGAGAGTTACCATCCTTGTCGAACCACTCAACTTTACATCCCCAAACAATGGATGATTCCTCGTTGTGTTGTTGGCTACATTCTGTTGGGAGCTGAACCGGTGAGATTGTCCCTTTCCTTTTCCTGCCCTTGTTAGTGGATTCTGAACCTTCTAAGATCCGACCCCTCTTCCTTCTGTATCTTCTTCCTATGTGTGATCGAGCATGCTACCGACGTCACGACATGGTGTTGCGAGGAGGAATTGGTTTCACAAAGTAACATAGCACAATCTTATAGGACTAGAGCAAAAAATAACCAATGCAATGACTAACCTGGTGATCTAGGAGGATCTCCACAAAAAGAATTAACTTCATGGAGAAAATCATTAAACTTTGCACACCATGGAGAAAAATCATTAACTTTTCACACCCTCGAGAAAAATTCATTAAAATGTTAATTAATGATAAGTAACAAATAATAATTAATTAATCATGAATTATTTAATTGTAATAAATGATTAATACTTGAAGTGAGTTGGAAAATCTCACATATTATTCATTTAATTGTAAAAAATGGGAAATTAGTTGTGAGAATCCAACTCACAAATTAGTTTTTTGATTTTAAGGGGAAAAAAAAGGAATACTTGGAGTGAGTGGAAATCTCACGTATTATTTGTAAAAATGGGAAATTAGTTTTATCTGAGAATCTAACTCACAAATTAGTTTCCTAATTTTAATAGGAAATTTCCTAGTCTTAAGGAGGAAGTTAAGGGTCTCATGAGTTGGTTTGGACTCCTCACTCTATTACAAGTCGATTCCTAGTCTCAAGGAGGAATTTAAGGGTCTTTCTCATTTTTTTCCTTGGGTAGGTACTAGATCCTAAATTTATGGATCTTGTCTTTTTGGATTATGGAGCTAGGAAAATTTATTTAAACCCCTTTATTGGGAGAGATTGAAAATAAGGCTTTTGGAGGCCATTTGAGGCTCTTTTGGAGAGTTCTTTTAGGAGAGAGTCAAGCAATTATTCTTGTAATTTGTAAGCCCCTTAATTGGGAGAGTTGAGCCCCTTATTGGGAGAGTATGTGAGCCCCTATATTGGGAGAGCCCTGTTGCCCCTTCATTTGGGAGAAGATGTAGCCCTTTTCTGTAAAGGAGAATCAACCCCACAATGGGATAAGGAATGACAAGAGATTCATATTCCAAGCGGATCTAAAGACATAGCCAGAAGGTTCTGGTGAACTCCGTTAACAACTCGACGATCTCTTCCTCTTATGTGATTGTCTCATGTTTCATATGCATATATTTATTTCCACAATTATGATTATTAAATGCATATTGTAATGGATGCTGAGACTAACAACTCATGCGCCAAATTTATATTCAATTTGGATACAAGCCTTTCATAATCACATCTATTCACCTTTAATGCAATCAAGTTCAATTAAAACAATCTTTTAATTGATCCTTTAATTAACTGAACCTAATCAAGTTTGATATCAAGGTCACCTCAGATTCAGATAGCCTGGAAACACATTTTGTTAACTTGACATTCAAAACACCGCATTGTGTTCATTTCAATTTTGCATGGTCTGGGGTAATCAATTATTGTCTCTTTAACTCCCAATTGCCCAGGATGTGTTCTCATGGCGTTAGTGGTTCGACACTCTGGATTCTAGTACAAATTCTTCTTCTCCAGAGTTGTGGTGTGAACTGCATCTGGATCGAGAAGTGAAGACAAGGTTATCTTCTTGTGATTTCCTAGAGACGTGAGCTGCCAAATGGCTCGGCCTCCCCTCCCACATTTAATACACATTCTAACTGGATGACACCCCATCCAAGGCATTTCTTGGCCTAACATTGAAGGTCATTCTCCTAAGGATTATTTTCTCATGGGTTTCCCAAAAATTCTTGCTTCATCTCCCCCAAGACCTATCAACACTAGATATAAATCTAAAACTAATATCATCCAAAGTAAGCTAGAAACACAAATGCATGTAAAGAAGTTATAGGAAAAAAGCCAAAAAAACATAGCAAGAAAATCCAAATCCAACTTGAGAATTCCTAAAAGGCACTCCTAAATTTTTAAAATTCTAACCTAATTTAAAGAAGACCTCCCTAGAAGGATCCTTAATTTTTCTCTTGTTAAGGGGAGTTATGAAAATTTTAAATTAAATGAGATTTTTTTGATGAATTATTAGAAAGGTGGGTGTTAAATACAAACAAAAAGACCTCAAAAGAATGTTATACTTATTGAAATAAAATGTAGTTTTCATTCAATAATCAAAGCTAGTTGCCTCTATAATGGAATTAGTTAAATTTGAGATTTGAAGATTCACAAAATGAATTTACAAAAACTTTAATGGTAGAAGCGGAGGGGTAGAAATTTGTCTCAATCCAAACTCCAAGAAGAACAAAGATTTAACAATAGGAAGGTTTTGGATTACTATCAAAGCGAGAACAAGGATATGGAATTTAAGTCTTTTTATCTAAAAATTTCTATAGGTCCATTTTGGTGGGTCTAAAACCATTGTGTCGAAACCTCTTGTACAGAGAAAAGGAAATTATATGGAATTTCCTTGCATAATGAGAAGAAATCTTTAAAGTCTCTCAAGAGATCATTAAAAAAAAAAAAGGAATGCAGGGTTTTTTTTGGGTTCTATTCTTTTATATTTCATCAATAAGAATTCCCTAGTTTATGTCGAGCCAAAAAATATAAACTACACTTGGAATAATAGGAGAAACGGCAAGGGCTTTGTAACAAAGCGCCTTGATAGCTTTTTTTAATCAATTTTTAGGTGTAATTTTTAAGGGGGTTCTATCTGATCACTCGCTCATTATCTTGAATTTATCTTTTGAGGACAACAAAAAAAAATCCCTTTAAATTCAAGAACATGTGGTTGGAGCATCTTGATATTTCAAGCATTTTCCAATAACAGTGGATGTAAGCTACGTTCCACAAGGATTCAATATGTTTACCATTAACAAAAAAAAATCAATCTACTTTATCCTATTATATTGAATTTTAACAGTGGATGTAAGCTACGTTCCACAAGGATTCAATATGTATACCATTAACAAAAAAAAATCAATCTACTTTATCCTATTATATTGAATTTGTCTTTGAGGACAATCCATCAAATGCTCCCTTTAAATTAGAGAACATATGGTTTGAGCATCTTGATCTTGCAAACATTTCCAAGAATAGTGGGATGGGGATCCATTTCGACAAGGATTTAATATGTTCATTGTTTTATAAAAAGATTAAGAATTGAATAGAAAGATTAAAAGTGTGGATTAATAAGGAGGTGTTTATTAATAGTTTTAAGACAAATTAGAGCTAGAATTTGATATGTAAATATTTCAAGCATTTCTAGAAGAAGAAGGCCTCTCATAAGATTTCTTGTTGAAGGAATACTTATTAGTAGAAATACATGATTAAGTCTATAATAAGGAAGAAATATTATGGAAGAAAAGTCTGAATTTAATGGTTGAAAATAAAGGGATAATAAATACAAATTATTTGATAGGGATTTACTAACAAAATATCCTATAGTAACATCTCTAGAATTATTTTAGATAATGGAGTAGTGATTGAAAGCCAATAGGGCTTATGTAGAGAGGTAATTTCATTCTACAATAACATAATATAAGATCCTAGGGTTATATCAGTAAAGGAAAGGGAGAACATCCTAGCTTGCATCCCGAAGATGGTTGATGAGGGCTCAATAAGCCACTCCTCAAGCCAAATTTGAAAGAATATTTGTGTAGTGTATTTTTTATATGAAGGGGAATTCCCCATGGATAGATGAATTTTCGATTAAATGTTTCAAACAAATGTGGGATACCACTAAATAAGATCTATTAGAAGTAGTTGATTCTAGGATTTCAGAGAAAATATTGAAATCCCTCCATATTACCTTTCTATCACTTATCCCAAAAAAGGAATATGATCTAAGCTTTAATAGCTTTAGACCCATCTCATTATGCAATTCAATTTATAAATTTCCATAAAAATCATTGCTTCAAGGTTTAAACCCTTATTCGGGAGTCGATTATTTATGATGACCAGGTATTTTGTGACAAGTAGATATATTATTGAGTGTTTGACTGTGGTTGAAGAAGCCATTCACAACCTAAAATCAAGGAAGGAGGATGGAATGTTCTTAAAACTAGACCTATGTAAGGTCTATGGTAAATTTCAATGAGACTTCCTTGAAGAGGTCTTTATAATGTTTAGCTTTGATCTAAATTAGGTAAATTGGGTCTATGTCTTATTGTATTAATATTCTTTTATAGTCTTATTTAATGATGGGCCTCTTGATTTCTTTAAGGTCTCTATGGGACTCCAAAAGGGATGCCCCCTTTCTGTTGATGTTTCTGGTAGCTACGGGAGGTATTCACCTCCATGATAACCTTTCTTATAGATGAAGTTTCCAAGATTTTAAGGGAAAATCATTGGAAGTCAAATAAGATCCCAGAAGAGAAATCAACCTCACAAGAAAATAATAAAGAAGAACTATAATGCTCCAGAAGTAAAGTCAGCTCCAAAAGAAAAAGAAACAAAAAATATATTTTCTAGAAAACCAGGTCGGCTCTGCCAGAAAATTCACTGGACAGATTAGTATAAATAAGAGTGACGTCTTCCTCATTTGGTACACTCTCTTATGGAGATATAGCACAAGTTTGGTGGAGTGTTGTAGTTCCAACTGCAACTACAAAAAGAAAGAAGTAGGGCACATCTTGGTTAGGGTTTCCTCATACATGTCTATAGGTTTCTAGGGTTTGTATTTTGTGATGTGCATGGTGAAGTTCAACCCCTCTAGCACTCTGGCTAGAGTGAGTTGCAGCTGCATTGTTGGTTATATCTTGGTGGTGCACTAGTGGAGGCTAGACACCCTAACACTTTGGCTAGGGTGTGTTGCATCTATGTTGTTGGGTTATCTTCTTTGTGGTTTTCTCTAGTGAATAAAGCCTGTTCTTGGTTAATTTGTCTTGGCAAGGATATTCTCTATAAGAAGGCTTGTTGGGTATTCCCCCCTTGTGTAGAAGGGTTTCCAAGGAAGCATATGTTATGCTCGGGGGTGGCACAAGTAGGTGCCTATGGTTGGGTGGCGATGGTGCAACATCGTCTATGGAGAAACGAGCATACAAAATAAGTTCAAATTGCTATGGTAAATACAATGTTAACGCAATTAATGAAAATTCAACACTTTCACCCATATGGGTTTCACTTGTTGGCCAATATCCTATCATTTTCATTCATAAATGGAGCTTTAAAATAGTGAAAAATCAAAGTCAATATATTGTTTCATATTAAGGGGAATGGACCAAGGGTATTTTATAGGTATCATAGAGGCATTATAGGTATTGGATGATGAATTTTTGGGAAAGAAATAAATGCACAATCAACGATGGTGAAACTCTCTTTTGAAAGTAGAAATCAACACTGAGGTCATACATTTGTCCCCTGCTAAGATCCATTGAACCCTTCATATGGAAAATGAGATTGAGAACCAAAGCCCCTATGTCACATACCTCTATATGTAGTAGTTTTCCTAACCCCCCTTTTTATTTGTATTTATGTATGTATGGATTTATCTCTAATTTGTATGGTTTAATTTGTTACAAGTTGCTTCTATGTGTTCATAAAATCCCATATTTAAGGGCAGAGGTGTTCGCTAGTTTAAGGGGCTCTCCTACAAACCCTAATTTTTCATTGTCCAAGGATACTTTTGAGTGGGTGATTTTGGATGGGAGAATGAGGATTTATATATTTTTACAGTGATGGGGACATCAATATTACCACATAACATATATGATCCCTCCACATAACCTCATGTGGATGTGTATTTTTCTTTTTTCATTGCACAAGGAGAGGATTATGATTACCCTAATTTTATTGAGCTTATCCAATCAATTATGTTTCCTATTTGGAAACATGGGTATCATCCCTCAAATGAAAATAATCTTGTTGGTGTTATGTCTAAATCCTTAATCTTAATATATGAAAAAACATAATGCAATGATAGAGTACAAGGAACAAAGGAATTATTTCTAGCTAAAGGATAGTGATAATACCCTTAAATTATGTTGGAACATCAGGTTTTGATGGTTCATCCCACCTTTTATGGAGACAATGCTCCCTCAGTTGATTAGCAGTTGGAGACAGTTGGTCGGGTGGTCGACTAGATAGTCAGTCAGATAATTGGCTAGCGGTCGGAGACTACTAGCGATAAGAGACAGTCAGTTGGTAGATCAACCAATCAAGCAGTCGAATATGTGTTGGATGATTGGATGGTTAGGTCGACTTGGTAAGTCGACTAGCCGATGCAACGACACAATTTTTTTTAGATCTGTTCCAACCACTAACAATTTTATGTGGACAAGATCTTCCCTATTTCATGGAAATTGGTTAGATCCAGAAACTATAAATAAAGGAACCTATGGGTCGATCCAATATACAATACCTCATACTGTAATGTATGTTCAATGATGCATTGTGATGTTCTGATCATAATGCATTGTGCTTAAGTGTTGTAATGGTGTCTTTAGACACCATTGATCTTATTTGAAGTTTTTTACTCTTCATCTATTCTGCAGATTCTATTATTATTCCTTTCAATGTTACACCCAATCCCCAACATGGTATCAGAGCAAGGTTTGGACCTCATCCATCGTCTACAAATATTGTTGAGTCGAATCTTATAATTGTTGACTCTAAGCCGATGATTTGTTTATTATAACTTGTTCAAATGATTAGATTTGTCAGATATTGAAGATGGCTTCCAAGATTGATCTTGTTTTTTTGAATGGACTCAATTATGTTGTTTGGGCACCACATATGGAGACTTTGTTGAAGAGAAAAGGGCTCTGGAAGTATACGAAGGCTGCGATTCCAAATCCGAAGGATGACCAAGTGAAGTTTTTCAACAAACAAAAGAAACAGGAGGTTGTTGGGGTCATCATGACCTACATTTCTCATGAGATTCACTTTCATACAAGAAGGATCGCCTGCCCTCATGAAGTCTTGAATAAGTTGAAGTCTTTGTTCGAAAAATTCGATGAAAGTCAAGTTATGTAGTTGGAGAAATAGTTGATCTCTCTTGATCCGCATTCCTTTCACAAGATTGAGAGACTATTTGGCATATGTTAAGGTATTTCAATTGAAATTGGGAGAATGTGGGAAGAATCTTCAAAAGAAATATGGAAAACTCATCGAGTTGGTCCTAATAAATTTGAGAACACCTTTCGGCATGTTCTGTTTCATGTTCCAAACTAATTGGAAGGAATGTAAAGAATATGGTAAGGATTATACCTTTGATCATTTATATGGATTACATATTAATGATCAACATAAAGATCAATTTCTCAAGGGAAAAGGCAAGATGAATTACAAGGAAAGATGACATTATGATGCTTCTGTACACAAACAATAATGTCTCGACCAAAAAAATAAAGATAATATTGATGAGTCGATGTCTACCTAGAAGAATTGAAAGAAAAAAACATGTCTATATGTGGAAAGATCGAACATGTGGAGAAAACCTACTGGAAGAAGAGGGATGACTTAAAAGCTAAGGCTACGAATCTCAAAGGAGATGTGTTGGCTATCTGTCAATTGACCAATAAAGTTACCTTCCAATTCAAAACTTCTCATGCATTTCTTACTCATACCTCACAACATGAGTGGGTAGTCGACTCTAGGTGCACTCATCATATGGAAAAATATGCTTCTCCATTCTCCTACTTGGATAAAGTTGTCGAGTGGAATATCTATGTAGTGGATGATTTCACTCTTGACATTGTCAGTCAGGGTGATGTTCCCTATCGACATGGTAAAATTATCAATGTTTATCATGTGCCAAATCTAAGTGCAAATTTGTTGCCAGTTTCTCAACTGAAACATACAGGTAATAGTGTTGAGTTTTGGCTAGATCGGTTCTTTGTTAAAGATTTGAAGAATGATAGTTCGATTTTTGATGAAGGTTTTCTCAACTCAAATGATGGAATATACAATTTATGTGACCTCCCTTGACTTGATATTGGACCGAGTGCTCTTGTTTCTCATGCTGATGAACAATGAATAATTTGGTACAAATTACTTGGACAACTAAATTTTTGAAGTTTGAAGTCGATGGCCACACAAAATATGTTGCAAAATTTGTGTCATTGATGTCAACACTATAGGGGGATTTTGTTTGATTTATTACTTGATAGTGTCATTGATGACAAGTTGTTTGTGACATGATGACAATGGACTCTTAATATTGGTTGAAAAAGAACCCTCAGTTGAGGAAGGAGGATAGATCATTCCTTGATCATCAATCATTGAAGAGATTGATGATCCTACATCAATAGTAAATCAAACTTTACTGAATCGTGTTTGCAGGTGGATAAAGAGTTGAATCCCCTTTGCAAGTGTGGAGGAACAAGAACCATCAAATCAGGATAAAGAATCAACCATGACCGTATATTCATCGGAGCTAGACCTTTTTTTTGTGTCTAAAGGTTTGGATGGTCGAGATTATATCTAGAGCGACGTACATCCAAATCGATGGTGGGAAGCAGTCCTGATTTTAGAATTTGAAAAATGGATTAAGGATTTCAGAGTAGCGTATTAGAGTATAAGATGGAAGATTACTCCGATGAGGAGTTCCAACCAATGACGTAGATTGATCAGAGAACAATAGAGATCAATGACCATAATCACATCTCAGAGCAGCAAGATCAAATCAGGAATCCATGTGGAAAGGTTTGGAGTGGCCATCCATAAGTCTGAAAGAGTTGGAACAGAACTTTGACCAATGGTCTAGATGTATTCAGAGTAAAAAGATAAACGGTTATGAAGGTGATGTGTATTGGTTGTTGGAGTGAAGCCATCAGAGTCCAGTAAGGAACTCCGATAGAACAATATCGATCAATGGTTGAGATCTATTTGGATTTGAATAGATCAATGGCTCCTGTTTAACAAGGTCATTGGTGGATATTTCATTGGGCCAAAATATGAGTCAACGGTGGGGATTAAATCATGTTCATAGATCGACAACGACTCAGGTTTGAGTTCAAGTGTGAAAAGTTACAATCTAACCGTTCATCTAGAAAGGAGATCAATGGTCCTTGTAAAATTGTGGGTGCCCAACCAACACACAGGTTAACATAAATCCCCCCTCCCGCAATTTAGATATGTGATGGAATGGAAAGATGTGTGTCGGTGTAATGTTTATTACAGTCCCCCCTTGCATCAAGATATGAGTCAAGGGTCTATCCCCCCCACAATAAGGCCCGTGGTTCGATGCGCTTGGTTCTATGCCTATTGGGATAATGCCAGTAATGAAGGAAAATAACCCTCAGAGGCTTACACTCTGTGAGAACTTTTCAATGAAGTGTTTGGTGCTCTGGTCGGCTCGAAGAATGAATCGGGTCCGCATTCATCGTAAAATAAATCCACAAAATATAATTGAAACCATATATATGTATAACGAAGATGAAGAAAAGAAAGAGAAAGTCAGAGAAAGAAGCTCTGAAATAACATATTTGAGTTTCACAGTGATCACAGAGGAGTGTGACTATGAAGATGAAGTAACAAATGAGGAGCATCAATATGGTGATTTTGGGCTAATAACATAGCAGAGAAACAAGGAAGATGGAATTCTGGGCATTCTAAGGGACCAAAGACTTGTTCTGTGCATTGAATTTTTAGGGAAATGATTGAAAGGTATGGTGACATAAAATTTAGAAGAGTAATTTCGATGAACATGAGCATAATTAAGGTATAAGGATTGCAATAAGAATAATAATAAAAATTAATAAGAAGATCTGGTGCAGTTATGATAGTTCTGTACATATGTGACTCTGTTATGGAAGTTTTTTAAAGACTATTTTAGATCAAGAAGAATAATATAAATTCAGTACAAAAGTTTCTGATGAACAAGTGAAAAATTGAGGATGGTAGGGTGCAACAAGGAAAGATTGAGTTGGAGCTCAATTTGTAGGTTGGTGCCATTATGTAGGTTGGCGCCTACAAAGGATTGGTGTCCTCATTTATTTGCAGGTTGGTACTTTTTTGTAGGTTGTTTCATACAGAGGATTGGTGTCCTCATATATTTGTAGGTTGGTTCCCATAGAGGATTGGTGTCCTCATTGACAATTATTCTTATATGAATTGATAATTCATCGGTCTTCACAATTTGGGTTTCCACTTCTATATGTGTAAATGTGTTGAACATTGTCTGTGATTATGATGAGTACATTTTTGGTATAACTGACTACAAGCACAAATCCTAATTGTGTTTTAAAACCAGATCAAAATAAGATTGTTAAAAGTATACAATACTGGTTCACCCCCCCTCCCTCTCAGTACTATCAAACATTTCAACAATTGGTATCAGTGATGGTTCCTTCAGCAACGGTCTAACCACTGGAAGGAAGATCCCAACAGATCACATGGATGAACAAGAGAGACTTTCCTTAAGAAAATATCCATACTTTGATGGAACATATTATGATTTTTGGAGCATAAAAATGAGAGTATATATGTAGTCACTAGGATATGATTTCTGAGAATTAGTCAAGAATGGTTATGAAACTCCAACAATTTACTTTTTGACATAGGTGCAAAGAAGCTCAGTGACAATAACTCAAAATCCATGAATACAATTATGGAAGAATTTTGAAAATCATAATTCACCAAAGTTATGCACTGCAAGTCTGCAAAGGAGACGTGGGATAAACTTAAGAACACTTATGAAGGAGATGATAAAGTCAAGCAAGAAAAACTACAAACTCATAGGAGTCAATTCCAAATCCTGAAGATGAATGAAGAAGAAAACATTGCAACATATCTTCTTCATGTGAATGGAATTGTAAACATCATCAACAACTTAGGTGAAACAATTGATGAAAAAATTATCGTGCAAAAAGTACTCAGGTCACTTCCTATGAGATTTAATCCTAAGATATCATCTCTTGAAGACAAAAAATATTTGGACATATTAACAATGGATGAATTGCATGGAATTCTTACATCCTATGAGATACAAATAGGACAAGAATAAGTACCTAAAAAGAAAGCAACATTCAAAGCCTCAAATAAGACTAACAAAAGAAAAGAAAAATCAAGTGACAACTCGAATGACGATTCTGATATAGAAGAAGCCAACCTTGTAAGAAGGCTTTAGAGAGGAACTGGAAAATATAAAGGTATGATTCATTTCAAATGTTTTAATTATGGTGGAGTTGGACACTTTGTTTCCAAATTTCCTCATAATAAGAACATGGATAAAAAAATATCAAGATAAATTTAACCCTAATGAAAGAAGGAAGGGTAATATTCAAGGGAACAAATACTTGCACAAGAAAAAGAAGAACCTTTATTCCAAAGAGGACTACTGCTCATCTTTTGAAAGTCATGAAGAAGTCGAAGATAATGTTCTCTTCATGGCCCAAGTAACAGAGTCAAATGAAGATGAAGACAATAACAACATCCCAAAGATTGGATACAAGGATGATGTGGATGTTGATCTTGAAGGGGAATTTCTGACTTCTCAACTAGAAAAACAAAAGAAAGTTGAAGAGGAAATAATGAGTCAACTACAAAACAAATAAGAATATTGTGAGAAAATTGAAAAAGAAAATGCTTCCCTAATGAAGGAAATTGATGTACTTATGGCTGAGTTGAATCAAAGTAAAAGAATTGAATAAATTTCCATGATGTTATACAATATGCTCCATAATCAAAGATTACCATTCAATAGAACCGTACTTGGTTACAATCCTAATCCCACATTACAAAGAACCAATGAAGAACCAAATAGTTATGCTATGCATCAAACAATCCCACTAAACGAAATGAGAACACCAATGAAGAAAAACCTGATCAACAAGAGCTAGTTGTCCGTCACAGGAAGAATGAATTCAGAAAGGTGATGACACCAAAAAGTGTCCTCCAAGTCCTGAATTGTATCTTTAAGACTTTGAGCTTCGGGTCCCCAACATTTAAGGAGCTCTCTAACAAGGATCGTCAAAGAAGATATACTTCTTGGCTTACAAGAATTATTGATCCAATCCCTTTGTTCATTTCCCAGGGACAATATGAACAACCGTAGGAATACATCTTCATGTAGTACATTCACATAGTGGATGCATCTGGTAAACTCAACAATGTGTGCCACGACCGATAATGGATTACCATTGAACTTTGGGAGGACATCGAATTGGTTTATTGGGCACTTGTTTGAGTATCCATCAATAGATTTGAAATCAAAGGTGTTGTATGATTCATGAAAGCGCCACAGAACCATGTTTCCATTTACATCAATGGAGTCCCCAGATGAGCTCAAGGCTCATAAAAGGAGGGAAAGGGGAAAAAGGAAAAAGTGGGTTCTAGAAGGTGGAGTCGCTAGATGAGCTTCAAGAGGATCTCATCAAGAAAGGTGGAAAGGGAACATCCCTTGGGTGGATTTTCCAGGAAAGCTAATGGATAAAGGATTCGGGATAGCTTGCCAAAGTGTCGTTAGGGTTCTGAAGAGGATTCAAAATCCTCCCCGGCAGTGGCGCCAAAATGTTATTGCACAAGTTGTAGGTTGGGAAAATACTAACCAAACCACCAATTGGTGAAAACTAGGAGGGCACCTACCCACTGTCAATTTAGGCAAGTGTCCACGTCACTTTAGAGGTGAGGTAGTCACCTCAGGGGGGGAATCCCGGTGACCCTAGAAGAGATTGAGACAAAAAGTGATAAGTATGAGTGGATGTCCTTAGAGTTCAATTCTATATGGTATTGAGAGCTTGGGAAAGGGTCTTGGGAAGTTTCAAGGGTTTCCAAATGAATGGAGTGACCTTCCAAGTGTGAATACTTGCTCGAGACACAAGGAAAACAATGCATATAATGTAATATGTTAGTTGGAAAATAAAGTTAAGCTTGTTGTCCCTAATTTGCAGCAAAGATAAATTATATATATCAGCTTAGTAAATATAACAAAGGCTGCAATATAAGTGATAAGCATATGATAAAATAGACAAGAGGCAAGCTAGTGAAAGCTAGCTCAACTCACCAATGATTAAGAAATAACTTTAGCACAAAGAGGGAAGTTGAAACAAAAAAATTTATGCAGTGATATTACCAACCGTATGATGTAGAAAACCAAGAATAACAATAAAAAAATAATCCACAAGAAACCACCTCGAACTATCCCAATAGGTGCTCTAGGCCTAGTAGAGGGTTAGGGTAAAGTTAGGGCTAAATCCTAGGGTTATTTAAGGAGTTATCAAATGTTAGGAGGTTAGTTTTATGCAGCCCTAATGGCTGTAGGTTAGTTTTGTAACAACATCAAAATGTTTTAGGTGAAAGGGGATGCCTCAATGAGTCAAGGGAACCAAAATCTCAAAGAACATTTTCCCAAAGAGATAACTTTAAAACTTGAAATTTGTACGTTTACCAAGGAAACAATTTATTTCTCCAATGCAACAAGTAAATGACTAGTGCCTTCAATAATTGGGTTAATGGAGTCAAGCAAAGAAAGAGCTAGAGGTACTACCTCCATGGGGATGTAAATCCTCTTACTCCCCAAGGAAAGTATCTCTAGCTAGGGTTTATAATAAGAGGGTGTATACCTTATACTTCTCTTAGAAAACCTTTTTTAAACCAATAACATGTAAGCATAAAGTGATGGAGACTAAGGTGGGGGTGTATGCCCTTATACTTCCCACCTAGCTCTAGCAAATAACCTTGAATTACACAATAAATGATAACAATAATGTAAAAACCTTACCAATTCAAGGAAAACACTAAGAAAAACAACCACAATAGCAAGAGAATAACCTTCCAAGGATAGTGCATCACTTACATCAACCAATAATCCAAGAAATATCCATAAACAAGTGCACAAGAGAGAGAACTAGCCAAAGATAGAGAAATTTTCAATCCAATACTTCTCGCAATGGGAGAGTTATGTTATGAAATGGGGTATTATGATCTCTATGTATACAAAATGTCTCCAAAATAGTTTGTCCACATAATTTTAGAGTAAACCAAAAGACTAAGGGTCAACAACCCTAATCTTTCCCCTTTTACAAAATAATATTAAACAATTCACTTAAATTTTACTTTTACACAAAAAGAAACCCTAACTCAAGGTGACTTCACCCCTTTAGGGGACGTTGCTAGGAGCAAGTCGTTGGTGTTGGAGGAGTGTAGTTAGGTTTCCCAAATCCACATGTCAATCATCAAAGTCATTTTCTTCATGGTTAAATCCTCATTCTCCTCAAAATGTCCTTGTGCCAATGAATGATAACCTCACCACCAAACCCTATCCCTCCTAGGTGACGTCATGCCTCTAAAGGTGACGTATTTCCTTTCATAGGAAACATGTTTGGCATGTGAGGGATAGGTTATTTCATCCACAATTTATTCTAGGCCTCCGAAGGTATGTCTCTCTCATCCTACATGTGGGCCCTTGACATCCACTTGTGGGCATCAAGCCCCATGGAAGCCCAAGCTATGTTTGTTCCTCCAAAACTTTCCACCAACTAGGTCTTGCAAAGATAAATAAGCACACCCTCAAAGGATATCAAGTCAAAATATCATGATAAGTAAATCAAGTCAATAAATGAGCCACCTAAGCATGTGTATCAAATATTACCTTGTGAAACAATTAATTGCTCAAAGACATTATGCGACTTTCCAAGCTTGGATATGGAAGGGATGACAAGGTGTCCTATTGGGTATATCTTGCCCTAGGTCAAAGAGTGTTTCCAAGAGATCCCTCTCTAAGCCATGTAAAGCGGATGAAGTATTTAAGGGTCAAGACTCAATGGGCATGAGGTTCATGAAATACAAGGAGTTGTAGTGTCTCATTCATGGGTTCCTTTGTAGAGGGTGTGTGACACCTTCGTTTGCAATGCAAATTTTCCAAGCCCATTGTTTTTTCCATTCTTTATTTCTTTCATAATTTAAGGACAATTTGAAGTTTGTTGTCCTGGCGTGGTGTCCAATGTCACTCACAAATAACTAGAAGAAATGAGAAGGATGTCTCGTGATGAGATTCCCTTTCCCTCATCCATGCAACTGAGATCCATTACCCTAGCTTGGTGACCATATGATGGTAAGTTCATACCACTAGATATCCATGATCATGATAGGTCATCTTTTGATGGGACCTCATATCCTCCAACTAACCCTTTAAGCATTCATAATAATTATTCTTGTGGGTCCCCCTTTTCTTACAGATAAGTGTTTCATTACTTTCTTGAGGGATCCCTGGGTGAATCATATGGAAGGTTTATATATATGATTTTATCTTTTACCCAACATCAATCCCTATGGGCCTTCATCCCCTTCTTCCCATAGGATGAGGGACAACCCCTTCTTGGGTCAATACATCCTAAAATCCCAAGAGATAAGGAAACGTGGGGGGTTTAAGTGATGAAATGTGGTAAGTATGGTCGGGAACAATATGATGGCTCTTCAAGGGAGTTCTTTGTAGCAAACCCATTCCCAAGAAAGACCACTTACTAGGCACAATTTAAACCACCAAGGTGAAACATGGAAAAAGGCATAATGTCGAAGCATATGTCATGAAATCTAATGCAATCTAAGATACAACATACTCAAATGCCTCAAATATTGAAATGACACTTACCATAATACCTGACTTGTACCTCATGGAGCAAGGCCCATTGCCTCTCAGACACCAACTAGTGTGGTGGATTCCATCTGAAAATCTATGATCTTTGTGGTGGTGAGAAGGGTCTCCATCTGTGCAAATGGATACTGTTGGTCATGTAGTCTCTCGACACTCCATATCTGCAACTCGAGGGCCTCGATACATAATCTCCTTAGTTATCCCACAAAATGGGGATAACAAGACCTACTATGAACATGTATGAATATCTCTTTCTTGGTAACTTTTTTTCATGCAGAAATTTTGGACATAAGAAAACAGACTACAGAGCATATCCAAGAAATGACCAAAGAAGAAATGGAGGCATGTACAATGCTCTAAGAAATAATTATGTGAATAACAAAGTCAAAAATCTCATTGACAACAAAAAAAGGAATTCATTTTATCCATCGTTTAACTATGACATTGAATGTTATAAATTCCATAATTTTGGCCACAAAGCTAAGGATTGCAAAAGTTGGACACATGAAACTATTGAAAAACAAGCAGTTGTCAGCAATACCATGAAATAATAGAGGAATATGCAAGAGAAGATTTCTCAGGAAGAATGTGACTTAGCAATGCATGCTCAAAACAAAGAAAGTTATCGGTACACAGACTATGGATGTTCAAGGCATATGATTGGTGATGCAACCACATTTCTTATGCTAAAGAAAGATAAGGGAGGAAGTGTTTCATTTGGAGATAATAAATATGCCAAGATAATTGGAAAAGGTAAAGTCAGCCTTGGAAGTCAGAAGGCCACAACAAAAAACGTTCTTCTAGTTGAAGATTTAAAGCATGACCTTCTAAGTTTCATCTAGCTATGTGACCATGGACACAAGATTCTGTTTAACTCCCAGGAATGAAGAATAAGAAAAGAAGAAACTGGTAGATTGGTATCAACAACAATCAGAACTCCAAACAATGTATATATTCTAAATAAAATTGGAAGAGAAGTATGTTGTGTGGGACAAACAGATGAAAGTTGGTTATGGAATAAGAGAATGTGACACTTAAGCTTTGACAACTTAGTCAAGGTCAGTAAAAACCAAGAAATAAGAGGTATGCCAAAAATCATCAGGCCCTCAAACCCAATTTGTAAACATTGTTAACATGGGAAACAAACAAGAGTGAGATTCAAAACCAAGGAATATTCAACATCAAGACCATTGGAACTCATTCACACCGATCTCTGTGGACCAAGCAGATCACAAAATCTGCAAGGTAACCATTACTTCATATTGTTCATTGATGATTACACAAGAATGACTTGGGAAACCTTTCTCGAGCATAAATCATAAGCCTTTGGGAAGTTTAAAGCATTCAAAGCATTAGTTGAAAATGAAACAGTTTTGAAGATCAAATTCCTAAGGTCAGATAATGGAGGAGAATTCACATCAGATGCGTTTAATGAATTCTATGAAGATCATGGGATAAGAAGACACTTCTCAGCTACAAGAAATCCTCAACAAAATGGAGTGGCTGAAAGGAAAAACAATATTGTACAATAAATGGCCAGAACTATGCTAAATCAAGCTACAATGTTAGATATATTTTGGAGGGATGTAGTCTACACAACTATCTATATTCTGAATAGAGAACAACTCCGAGCTAATAGTGACAAAAATTCATATGAATTGTGGAAAGGTAGGCCAACAAGTGTCAAACACCTTTAGGTTTTTGGAAGAAAATTCTACATAAAAAGAGATGACGATAACCTTGGCAAGTTTGAATCCATATGTGATGAAGGTATTTTTGTTGGGTACTCCTCTCAAAGAAAAGATTACAAATGTTTAAATATGAGATTAGACAAAAATTTTGAAAGTGAAAATGTAAGATGGGATGATGAAAAACATTGATGGATCAAGATGCAAACAAATGACCAACCAACAATAACCAACTATAGTGAAGAAGAGCAAGACAATGACGAAGATAATGTAGAAGAAGAAGAAGAAGAAGAAGAAGAAGAAGAAGAAGAAGAAGAGAAATACAACGAGGAAGATAATGCAAAAGAAGAAGAAGAAGATAAAACTCCTAGACAAGACACAAAGACCCCCTTGATATATGTTCAAAAGAACCACCCTGAAGAACTAATTCTTGGAGAAAACAAAAAAGGTGTCCAAACAAGAAGACAATCGATAAGATCACCAAAACATGAAAATCTATCTTTACTGTCTAAAATAGAACCCAAGAACTTCGAGGAAGCTAGTAGAGATAAAAATTGGGTTAATGTTATGAATGAAGAATTAGATCAAGTTGAGAAAAATAAAACTTGGGAGCTAGTTCCTAGACCGAAAGACACGAATGTAATTGGCACCAAGTGGGTTTTTAGGAACAAACTGAATGAGGATGGACTAGTGAGAAATGAGGAAAGGCTTGTATGTAAAGGATATGCTCAAGTTGAAGGGGTAGACTTTGACAAAAAATTATCTCTAATAGCCAGAATAGAAGCCATTAGAATCTTCCTATCATTTACAAGCTACAAGAGTATCAAAGTCTATCAAATGGATGTTAAATTTGCATTTCTAAATTGAAATTTGGAAGATGAATTATTCATTGAAAAATATGAGGGGTTTCAATTGTCAGAAAATCAAGACTATGCGTGCAAACTGAAGAAGGCCATTATGGTCTGAAGTAAGAACCTATAGCTTGGTACTCAAGGATTGATAAGTACCTATAGAAGCAAAGATTCAATAGAGGAACTGCAAAAAGTAATATTTACATCAAAGAAGAAAATGGAAACATGATTATCATTGTGGTCTATGTAGATGATATCATCTTTGGAAGCGACTCTGATGATCTAATTCAAAGATTCTCAAAGAACATGCAAAAAGAATTTGATATGTCCATGCTGGGCGAGTTGTCCTTCTTTCTAGGTCTACACATATCTTAGTCGAATAAAAGAATTTTCATTTCTAAAAAAAAATACATTAAGAAGATGTTAAATAAGTTCAAGATGGAAGAGTGCAAGTCTGTCAGTACTCCCATGATAGCATGCTGCAAGATGAGTAAGGATGACGAATCACCAGAGGCAGATCACACCATGTTTATATCAATGATTGGTAGCCTCCTATATGTAACTGCATCAAGGCCTAATGTTATGCAAGTTGTTGGATTGGTTGCAAGATTTCAATCTACACCAAAAGAATCACATGTGATGGAAGTCAAAAGAATTATTAGATACTTGAAGGGCACAATGGATTTTGGACTGTGGTATCCAAAAGGAAATTTTTTTACTATAACAACATACATTGATGCATATTGGGTAAGCATTGTTGATGACAAAAAAACACAAGTGGTGGAGAATTATTCTTGGGAAACTGTTTAGTATCCTAGTTAAGAAAGAAACAATCCTCAATTTCCTTATCCACAACATAAGTAGAGTACATTGCAGCATCATCGTTTTGTACACAAATCCTTTGGATGAAGCAAGCCCTACAAGACATTAACGTAGAATACCTCTAAGTCTTCAGTTGTGTTGCTTAGGATCATATTTTGGATGATTGCAGGAAGAAATTAGAAGCAAAGAGTCATGCTTGCATTGTGAAGGGATACTTTGAAGAACCTAAATCCTATGGACTATTTGACCCTATCAAATGACAAATCATTATCAAAATAAATGTGTATTTTGATGAGAATTATTCATGCATTGATTTGTTGAATAGTTCCTCTGGTTTATTACAGGATGATTCCTTTGATGTTTTTTTCGAAAATGGTTTCTCTATCCCTTTTTTAAACATTTTGACCGGACATTCGAACTCCGTTCCTATTTTAGCTGGGTCATCAACCTCTGTTCCCAAGTCAACCAGACTGTCGATCTCTGCTTCGACTAGGCCTCTGTCTCCTTCGAATGACATTGTTCCTTCTTTTGATCGAACTTATGTAGTGGATATTAGTTCACCCTTTTTCTGCCTACCTAGATGGGTTTCTAAAATGATTGAAGTTGCTAGACTTGATGTTGGTGAAGTATCTTTAGATCGATAGACTCACAGTCAAAAGAAGCAACCAATGTTGCTTTGATGTATCATGTTCTTGAGACTTGTGATCATGTCTTTTACTAAGATGCACAAGGAAAACCTGAATGGGAATAAGCTATGCAGGAAGAGATGAATTATCTTTGGAAGAATCACGCTTGGGATTTAATTCCTCGACCTCAAGGGAAGAACATTGTGCAATGTCGACGGGTCTATAAGACGAAATTTACTTATAAAGGTGTTTTTGAGCATCATAAATATCACTTGGTCGTGAAAGTATTTTCTCAACAAGAAGGCTTCAACTACACTAAAACCTTTTCTCCTGTTTCGAAGATGAATTTTGTTATACAAATTCTTTCTCTTGCTGCTTGCTTTGGTTGGAAAATCCACAATATGGATGTACAAAGTGCCTTCCTTCATGGTGACTTATCTAAATAAATTTTCATTGAATAACCCCTATTTTTGTGACAGATTCCACTCTTTTAATTCAACTATAGAAGTCTCTTTATGGTTTGAAACAAGCTCCCAAGTCTTGGTATGATAAGATCGTTCATTTCTTTCTCAATCATGGTTTCAAAAGTTGTGAATCTGATCATGATCTCTATGTATTTCATCCTCATGGTAATACCTTAATTGTTGTTGTTTATGTTGATGACTTGGTCATAATTTGAAATAATATTGATCTCATTCTTAGGTTGAAGAAACAACTTGCTAACACCTTTGATATGAAAGATCATAGTCGTTTTCATTATTTTCTCTGTCTTCAAGTTTTACTTCTATCTGATGGTATGTTTCTCTCTTAGTATAAATATGTAATGGATCTATTGCATCATTTTAAGATGGTCGATTGTAATCCATGTACTACTCCTTTTCAGTCTGTATTTAATATGACTAAATAATGTTCGACTCCCAAATTCGATACCACTCTTTATCGAAAACTGGTTTATAGCATTATTTATCTCACTCATAGTTGACATGACATCTATTTTGCGGTTAGAGTGGTTTCTTTATTTATGCAAGATCCTTGAGAAAGTCATTGGAAAGTTGTCCAAAGAATTGTTCACTATCTCAAAGGTACCTCTCATCTTGGTATCAAATATTGTCGAAGTTCATACTCGTTAGTCGGCTTCACCAACTCTGAATG
Source organism: Picea sitchensis (assembly GCA_010110895.2). Taxonomy (NCBI): domain Eukaryota; kingdom Viridiplantae; phylum Streptophyta; class Pinopsida; order Pinales; family Pinaceae; genus Picea; species Picea sitchensis. Next base: position 60,681 of record SNQJ01S0016683.1, read on the forward strand.
GGCCAGTGACATGGATGATTGAAATTCCACCTCTAGTTATGTGTTTCACTTCAACAATGTACCAATGGTTTGGTCATGCAAGAAACAAAATGTAGTCCCCCTGTTGACTAAAAAATATTAGTATTGTAGCACTGTTAATGCAAGTACAAAGGCTATTTGGATTCACTAGCTCTTGGGTGAAATTGGGTTTCATATCCAGGCCTTAACTGTTATTTATTGTGACAATCAAAGTGCAATTCAAGTTGTTAATAATCTTATTTCACATAGCAAACTGAAGCATGTCGAACTTCATGTTCACTACTTGAGACAATTGGTTCAAGGGAAGGTTGTCACTCTTCTTTATTGTAAAACATATGATTAGATTTTTTGTATCTTTACAAAACCCTTGTATGAAGCTAAGTTTGTTAAGATTTGTAATTTGCTTGGGATTCAAGAAGCTACAATTATGGGGGGGGGTTGGTGTCCTCCTGAATCTCCAGAACCATGTGTCGATGGGGGGTGTTCAAACCTCATGCTTTGATGGTTCATCCCACCTTTTTTAGACACAGTTGATAAGTCAGTCGACTAGCAACTCGAGACATTTGGTTGGGTGGTCGACTAGATAGTTGGTCGAATAATCAACTATAGGTCGGAGGCATTTGGTTGGTAGATCAACCGACCAAGAAATCGACAATGTGTTGGACGATTGGATGGTCAACTCGAATTGGTAATTTGACTAGTCGGCCTTAACAACCGCGATTTATAAGGATCTTCTCCAACCATCGACAATTTTATGTGGACAAGACCTTCCCTATTTCAAAGAAATTGGTTAGATCCAGAAACTATAAATAAAGGACCCTATGGTTCAATCCAATATACAAGTAATTACACCTCCTGAATCTCCAGAACCATGTGTCGATGGGGGGTGTTCAAACCTCATGCTTTGATGGTTCATCCCACCTTTTTTAGACACAGTTGATAAGTCAGTCGACTAGCAACTCGAGACATTTGGTTGGGTGGTCGACTAGATAGTTGGTCGAATAATCAACTATAGGTCGGAGGCATTTGGTTGGTAGATCAACCGACCAAGAAATCGACAATGTGTTGGACGATTGGATGGTCAACTCGAATTGGTAATTTGACTAGTCGACGCAACAACACAGATTTATAAGGATCCACTCCAACCATCGACAATTTTATGTGGACAAGACCTTCCCTATTTCAAAGAAATTGGTTAGATCCAGAAACTATAAATAAAGGACCCTATGGTTCAATCCAATATACAAGAAATCTTATTGTAATGTATGTTCAATTATGCATTGTGCGTAAGTGTTGTAATGGTGTCTTTAGACACCACCAATCTTCTTTGAAGTTTATTACTCTTCGTCTATTTTGCAGATTTTGTTATTATTCCTTTCAGTGTAACACCCAATCCCCTACAGATCAAATTGAGCCCTCAGGTCACAATCTCTTGCATCTCTCCTAATGAGAGTTCCTCTAACTCTAAATGACAAGAAAACAAGAATGGGTTATTGGGTACATCACTTGCCTAAATATTATTTCAAAGACAAGATTGATAGATAAATATATATTTTTTCTTAAAATGTCAATGATATTAGAGATTTAAGGAACAAAGAGTTATGAGTTATGACTTGAGGTGGCTCACTTTTTTAGGTCTACAAATAGAATCCATATACATAAACCCTTCCTCAATGAATGCATGACCATAGAGGGGTGAAAGTAGTATAAAACTAAGCCTTTTAACCCAAGATTATTTTCATATGGCAACATATCCCTATGTTGGGATGTTAGTGCACTTGTTTGCTTATTTTTGGGTTATTTTTGTGATTTCTTGGCTTATAAGAGTTGTCTTGTCTAAGTATCAAGGGTAGAAATAAAAAGGGTATTAAAATTTTCAATTAAAAAAATAGATATCTATGATATCTAATAAAAATTTAGGTCTTTTTTTTTATTAGATAGATATATTGAGAGAGAGTTTCAATAAAAGGGTTTTGGAGATATTTTTAAATATCTAATGAAATTAGAAATATTCTTTAATATTCCACAAATGAACATGCTATATCATATTAAGTAAAACCCATGCTTTCACCCTTTTTATTTACTCTTATGATGAAAACTTTTGAAATCTCATTTTCTAGGATAAGGGTTTATGAAATCCTAAAAGGTCTAAAAGTCTCGTCCAATACTCCTCCAATCATACATTCTTAGTCAATGGATGAGATTCTTCTTAAGGGATTTAGCTTCATAAAATATGATAAATATATGATAAATATTTGAATCTATATTAAGGAAATAAAGTGGCTCAAAGAAATAAAAAATTATAAAATATGAATTATTTGAATTTACGATAAGGAAATAAAGTGGCTCAGATAAATCAAAGATGTTCTTTTTCAAACCAAAGTCTAGGATAGAAGAATTTTTTAAAGATATTTTAAACTTCCAAATAGTAGAGCTTCCCACATGATACTTAGGATTCTATATAATATCCTTCAGCTATGAAAGGATTATTCCCTCTAATAGCCTTCAACTATGGAAGAATTAACAAGTGTACTATAGTGGATAAGGTGAAATTAATAACTAAATCCTTGGTTAATAGAAGTATTTCTATGACAAGTAGGATGTTTTACATATCCTTGACTCATATACAACACTTGTTTTTGTAAGATCACTTATATTTGTGCGTAATTATTTCTTGGCTAAGCTTAAAGGAATTATCATGAAATTCCTTTGGATTTTAGCGAAGGAAGTAAGAGAATTACATTTATAATATTTTAAAGAAGAAGAAAATAAGGAATTCTTGACATAAAGATCTTGGAATTGATGAAAAACTGTTTCCAACAAAATTATTGTGGGGGTTATTGAATCAACCAAACTCTCTTTGGAAAAAAATATTTAAATCTAAATATTAGTTATGTATATAATTTTATAGTAGATTTTAAGAGTTAATTATTTTCCTAAGGGATGTACTTAATCTATAATATGATAAAGTAGAGATCTTTAATTTTTTAAGAACATCTTCTAGGATATCAAGGAAGGGAAACTTTCCTTGTCGGATAAAACTTGGAATGGGCTATCTCCCATTAGAAGAAATGAAAATTTACATAATATTACAAAGGCCATGATATAAAGGATCTCAGTCCAGTCAAATCATATTAGAAAGAATATATGAATCAATATCCATATTACAGAAGAAATGAAAATTTACATAATATTACAAAGGCCATGATATAATGGATCTCAATCCAGTCAAATCATATTAGAAAGAATACATGAATCAATATCCATATTTCGAATATGGTCAAATCCTAGCATGTGGCCTATTTGGGTATTAGAAGAGAGTAAGAGTAAAATTATGTATCTCTTGAATCAAATAAATATTATTTCAAGAAACAAAGAGGATAATTTTAGATGGGAAAGTTTGGTTAGAGGTAAATTCAATGTGAAGAAAGGGTATATACTTTCCAAAGAAGCATTGAGACATATAGGAAAATAAGATCCGATAAGGTGGATAATGTGCATTGAATGCTTGAAAGCTATCGAATATATCTCTCTTGCTTTTCTTAGTTATAATTTTTATAGCTAAGATTGGTATTTTTGGGAGAATTTCAGTCGACAAGGGAGGCTTATGGTGGTTTAAGGACAATGAAATATTTTAAAGAAGTTTAAGGACAATCATACAAAGGTTTAAGGACATTATTAAAGAGTATTTTATTGTATATGATTGTTATTAAAGTACTAATTAAATGATATCATTTTCTCTTTTTATGGTCACTAGTTAGAAAACATACTAGTTTTATGATATTAAGTTTTCATAGCCATTTATATTGTAATGATTCTCTGAAAGTGGATTTTGAAGATGAATGAAAAATATTATTTTTTTCTAGAATTTGCTTTTATAAAATTGTGTTGCTTAAGCTAGCTTTAAAAAAAAGATAAATCCTATTGTTAAAAATAACCATCATCATTAGGTTCGTCTTTAAACAAAAAATGAACACTAACATAATGAATTTGATTCCAACTTTTATATTTTCCATTAACAATTGAGAAGAAAGTCATAAAACACGAAATATAACATTTTTGGAACCCTACATGATATTTGGATTTCATACATAAAGCATCCTTAAAAACATTATAGCACCATATTCCAAAAATACTAGAACAATATTTCTTTCATTCATCCATTGATACTTTGTCCAAAAAGACCATACAAAAATGTAATATTCCTTTTGCATATAATAACTATATCACTAATATTATTATTAATATTAACAAATTTATTTCAATGACAATATGAATGATAATATGAGAGATAAAGTGACATTTTCTATTTACAACTAGAAAAAGTCTAAATAAATGTCCACATTTTCTATTACAAAAATATTCTCTACACATATTTAAAAACATCTAATAATCATCTATCATAAGCTCCAAATTCACATTATGTCATCATAATTGTCTTAGATTCATCATTTATGTTTTCATAATTGTCCTAGTTTGGACTTAGTTGAAACCCTTGAAAATATCTTACTTTGATTTCAATTAAAAAAAATAATTTATGTTGCCATACTTGTCTTAGTTTGGATTTAATTGAAACTCTTAAAAAATCTTATTTTAGATATTACTTTGGTTTATATATATAAAATTTTATTTATAATTTATTATTATTTTGTTAAGAATAATAATTAAAATTAAATTATATATTTTATATTATTAGATCACTCATTTTTATTTTAAATATATATATTTAATTATATTATATTATTTTATTAATAAATTATTGAAGTTATTTAATTTTATTGCATATATAATAATAATTAATGTACATGTGTAAAACCATAAATGTTAAAAATATAACTTCATGAAAATAGAAAGCTCCAAAATCTTACAAAATAAATATAAAATATTATTGGTTGTAATTTTACTTTTTAATTATAAATAAAAAAACATAATACAAACAAAAATTATTAGTGATTTTAAGATATTATTAATAAACGAAAACAAAACTTATTAATCATATTAAGATATTATTAATAAACGAAAACAAATACATGCTATTATATTCGTACTACATGGAATTAAAGCTAAGCTAATTGAGTCAAATATATGGTTAAAATGATCATCCATATAATCAGTATGGTTAACCATATAATTGATCATAGAGTGATTTTCTTGTTCACGGAGGATATAGATAGGATTTTTGGTTAACCATATAATTGATCATAGAGTGATTTTCTTGTTTATGGAGGATATAGATA
>SNQJ01S0016683.1:65945-81013 GCA_010110895.2 Picea sitchensis
TCGACTAGCAACTCGAGACATTTGGTTGGGTGGTCGACTAGATAGTTGGTCGAATAATCAACTATAGGTCGGAGGCATTTGGTTGGTAGATCAACCGACCAAGAAATCGACAATGTGTTGGACGATTGGATGGTCAACTCGAATTGGTAATTTGACTAGTCGACGCAACAACACAGATTTATAAGGATCCACTCCAACCATCGACAATTTTATGTGGACAAGACCTTCCCTATTTCAAAGAAATTGGTTAGATCCAGAAACTATAAATAAAGGACCCTATGGTTCAATCCAATATACAAGAAATCTTATTGTAATGTATGTTCAATTATGCATTGTGCGTAAGTGTTGTAATGGTGTCTTTAGACACCACCAATCTTCTTTGAAGTTTATTACTCTTCGTCTATTTTGCAGATTTTGTTATTATTCCTTTCAGTGTAACACCCAATCCCCTACAGATCAAATTGAGCCCTCAGGTCACAATCTCTTGCATCTCTCCTAATGAGAGTTCCTCTAACTCTAAATGACAAGAAAACAAGAATGGGTTATTGGGTACATCACTTGCCTAAATATTATTTCAAAGACAAGATTGATAGATAAATATATATTTTTTCTTAAAATGTCAATGATATTAGAGATTTAAGGAACAAAGAGTTATGAGTTATGACTTGAGGTGGCTCACTTTTTTAGGTCTACAAATAGAATCCATATACATAAACCCTTCCTCAATGAATGCATGACCATAGAGGGGTGAAAGTAGTATAAAACTAAGCCTTTTAACCCAAGATTATTTTCATATGGCAACATATCCCTATGTTGGGATGTTAGTGCACTTGTTTGCTTATTTTTGGGTTATTTTTGTGATTTCTTGGCTTATAAGAGTTGTCTTGTCTAAGTATCAAGGGTAGAAATAAAAAGGGTATTAAAATTTTCAATTAAAAAAATAGATATCTATGATATCTAATAAAAATTTAGGTCTTTTTTTTTATTAGATAGATATATTGAGAGAGAGTTTCAATAAAAGGGTTTTGGAGATATTTTTAAATATCTAATGAAATTAGAAATATTCTTTAATATTCCACAAATGAACATGCTATATCATATTAAGTAAAACCCATGCTTTCACCCTTTTTATTTACTCTTATGATGAAAACTTTTGAAATCTCATTTTCTAGGATAAGGGTTTATGAAATCCTAAAAGGTCTAAAAGTCTCGTCCAATACTCCTCCAATCATACATTCTTAGTCAATGGATGAGATTCTTCTTAAGGGATTTAGCTTCATAAAATATGATAAATATATGATAAATATTTGAATCTATATTAAGGAAATAAAGTGGCTCAAAGAAATAAAAAATTATAAAATATGAATTATTTGAATTTACGATAAGGAAATAAAGTGGCTCAGATAAATCAAAGATGTTCTTTTTCAAACCAAAGTCTAGGATAGAAGAATTTTTTAAAGATATTTTAAACTTCCAAATAGTAGAGCTTCCCACATGATACTTAGGATTCTATATAATATCCTTCAGCTATGAAAGGATTATTCCCTCTAATAGCCTTCAACTATGGAAGAATTAACAAGTGTACTATAGTGGATAAGGTGAAATTAATAACTAAATCCTTGGTTAATAGAAGTATTTCTATGACAAGTAGGATGTTTTACATATCCTTGACTCATATACAACACTTGTTTTTGTAAGATCACTTATATTTGTGCGTAATTATTTCTTGGCTAAGCTTAAAGGAATTATCATGAAATTCCTTTGGATTTTAGCGAAGGAAGTAAGAGAATTACATTTATAATATTTTAAAGAAGAAGAAAATAAGGAATTCTTGACATAAAGATCTTGGAATTGATGAAAAACTGTTTCCAACAAAATTATTGTGGGGGTTATTGAATCAACCAAACTCTCTTTGGAAAAAAATATTTAAATCTAAATATTAGTTATGTATATAATTTTATAGTAGATTTTAAGAGTTAATTATTTTCCTAAGGGATGTACTTAATCTATAATATGATAAAGTAGAGATCTTTAATTTTTTAAGAACATCTTCTAGGATATCAAGGAAGGGAAACTTTCCTTGTCGGATAAAACTTGGAATGGGCTATCTCCCATTAGAAGAAATGAAAATTTACATAATATTACAAAGGCCATGATATAAAGGATCTCAGTCCAGTCAAATCATATTAGAAAGAATATATGAATCAATATCCATATTACAGAAGAAATGAAAATTTACATAATATTACAAAGGCCATGATATAATGGATCTCAATCCAGTCAAATCATATTAGAAAGAATACATGAATCAATATCCATATTTCGAATATGGTCAAATCCTAGCATGTGGCCTATTTGGGTATTAGAAGAGAGTAAGAGTAAAATTATGTATCTCTTGAATCAAATAAATATTATTTCAAGAAACAAAGAGGATAATTTTAGATGGGAAAGTTTGGTTAGAGGTAAATTCAATGTGAAGAAAGGGTATATACTTTCCAAAGAAGCATTGAGACATATAGGAAAATAAGATCCGATAAGGTGGATAATGTGCATTGAATGCTTGAAAGCTATCGAATATATCTCTCTTGCTTTTCTTAGTTATAATTTTTATAGCTAAGATTGGTATTTTTGGGAGAATTTCAGTCGACAAGGGAGGCTTATGGTGGTTTAAGGACAATGAAATATTTTAAAGAAGTTTAAGGACAATCATACAAAGGTTTAAGGACATTATTAAAGAGTATTTTATTGTATATGATTGTTATTAAAGTACTAATTAAATGATATCATTTTCTCTTTTTATGGTCACTAGTTAGAAAACATACTAGTTTTATGATATTAAGTTTTCATAGCCATTTATATTGTAATGATTCTCTGAAAGTGGATTTTGAAGATGAATGAAAAATATTATTTTTTTCTAGAATTTGCTTTTATAAAATTGTGTTGCTTAAGCTAGCTTTAAAAAAAAGATAAATCCTATTGTTAAAAATAACCATCATCATTAGGTTCGTCTTTAAACAAAAAATGAACACTAACATAATGAATTTGATTCCAACTTTTATATTTTCCATTAACAATTGAGAAGAAAGTCATAAAACACGAAATATAACATTTTTGGAACCCTACATGATATTTGGATTTCATACATAAAGCATCCTTAAAAACATTATAGCACCATATTCCAAAAATACTAGAACAATATTTCTTTCATTCATCCATTGATACTTTGTCCAAAAAGACCATACAAAAATGTAATATTCCTTTTGCATATAATAACTATATCACTAATATTATTATTAATATTAACAAATTTATTTCAATGACAATATGAATGATAATATGAGAGATAAAGTGACATTTTCTATTTACAACTAGAAAAAGTCTAAATAAATGTCCACATTTTCTATTACAAAAATATTCTCTACACATATTTAAAAACATCTAATAATCATCTATCATAAGCTCCAAATTCACATTATGTCATCATAATTGTCTTAGATTCATCATTTATGTTTTCATAATTGTCCTAGTTTGGACTTAGTTGAAACCCTTGAAAATATCTTACTTTGATTTCAATTAAAAAAAATAATTTATGTTGCCATACTTGTCTTAGTTTGGATTTAATTGAAACTCTTAAAAAATCTTATTTTAGATATTACTTTGGTTTATATATATAAAATTTTATTTATAATTTATTATTATTTTGTTAAGAATAATAATTAAAATTAAATTATATATTTTATATTATTAGATCACTCATTTTTATTTTAAATATATATATTTAATTATATTATATTATTTTATTAATAAATTATTGAAGTTATTTAATTTTATTGCATATATAATAATAATTAATGTACATGTGTAAAACCATAAATGTTAAAAATATAACTTCATGAAAATAGAAAGCTCCAAAATCTTACAAAATAAATATAAAATATTATTGGTTGTAATTTTACTTTTTAATTATAAATAAAAAAACATAATACAAACAAAAATTATTAGTGATTTTAAGATATTATTAATAAACGAAAACAAAACTTATTAATCATATTAAGATATTATTAATAAACGAAAACAAATACATGCTATTATATTCGTACTACATGGAATTAAAGCTAAGCTAATTGAGTCAAATATATGGTTAAAATGATCATCCATATAATCAGTATGGTTAACCATATAATTGATCATAGAGTGATTTTCTTGTTCACGGAGGATATAGATAGGATTTTTGGTTAACCATATAATTGATCATAGAGTGATTTTCTTGTTTATGGAGGATATAGATAGGATTTTTGAGACTAGGTCATGTTTATTTAATTCTTTTAAAGTAGATAGGTGATACTTCAATATACATATGAGTATGATCAAAACAATTACATATGAGTACGACCAAAACAATTTGAAATTATTAGAAAAATATAAATTCAAATTTTACTCCTTAAGTTGTTTAAGGAAGGACAAACTTTAATTCTTTCATTGTTTAAGGAAGGATAAACTTTAATTCTTTCAAAATAAATATGTGAAGATATTATGAGTATGACAAAAAAAACAATTTGAAATTATTAGAAAAATATAAACTCAAATTCTACTCCTTAAGTTGTTTAAGGAAAGACAAACTTTATTTCTTTCAAAATAAGGGGAGTTGCGGAGCAACAAGTTCCTGCTAAAAGGAAAGACAAACTTTATTTCTTTCAAAACAAGGGGAGTTGCGGAGCAACAAGTCCCTGCCAAGGGCCAGGGAGGGAGGCGTGATAGCTGAAGTTTAGCTCAGGGCATATCATAATATATCTTAATGAAATCAATTTGCAAGTTTTCTTAGTTTGCTCATGAGTCATAAGTTAGCGTACTTGTTTCCTGAAATCACTGCATTAATTCAAATCGGTTGGTAATTTTATAGTGCTACACAATTAGAATTAGTGAATGCCATATCTACAACCATATTTGATTAAAAATAGCTAGATCAACAATAGACATTTTTAGGACGACACACCTAGTGTTGAGGGATGCACAAGGCAGAGTTTGTTAGCCAGTTCTATTCTAATTATAATGTTTGTTTAAAGAGGGGAAATTGCTTGAACGTAAAGGAAAATGAAATAATCACATTGAAAAGAAGCTCAGGTTAAAAAAATTAAGACTTAAAATATCAAAATGCAATTATAGACATTTAATCTCATTAACGTTATTAACAAAATTTAACCTTTAAGATTAATAGTACGTGTCAATAAACAATACAGGAAAAGTGACACATGCAAATCTACGGGGATACCCAAAATCCTTGATTAGGGAATTGTTGATCAAATCCTTCTGCTTTGTTGGGAAAAGGCCTGAGCACGGAGCCACAAGGAGCCAAGGCGGAGGAACACATAGCAATCAGAAGGGTGAAAGAAAACAACGAGAGTCTATGGACATTAGAGATTATGGAGGCATCGAAAGCCCTTTAAACTGCTCCGATGGTGTCAAAGGAATATTGTATTGTAAATAAACAAGGAAAAGGTAATCATTTAATCTCGGTGATTACAGAAAAAATCACAACAAAGTGCACATGATCCCTATCTCTCTATCTATATCAATATGACCATCGAGAAAGAATTATATTGTTTCTGCACTTGTAAACATGACTCAGACCGCATTATATCTATGCATGTATCTATATAATTGTGAATAAAATAACATTATAGCTAGACGACATTTAGACAAGCTTAATTTAGTTTCTCAGACTGCATTATATCTATGCATGTATCTATATAACTGTGAATAAAATATCATTATAGCTAGATGACATCTGGACAAGCTTGATTTAGTTTGGACTTGCAAGAGAAATATATTGTTGACCTTCAGAATATGGCGGCCTCCTGGCTGAAGAATTAGAATATCTCACACCTGCCATCGACGAGGGTTGAAAGCAAGAGGGTCTGTGTAGTACTTTCTATCCAAATTGGAGAATTCATAGAATAGTATGCATGTCCATCCTTTGGGAATTTTATATCCTGTACACAGTAATAACACCATGGAATCTACTGTTAGAATTAGTTGTGAAAAAATGCTGCAATCTTTTGAGTTGGAGAGTAACAACGTTCCATACCTTCCATTTGTACATCCTCAGTAGTTTTCCTCAAGATTATGATTTTATTGCTCCCGTTGCCTAATCTCAATGCCTCTTTGATAACCTGAAAAATATTATAATCATGTTTTTCATATTCTCTCATTAAGGTTAAACAATATAAAAACAGAAAAGAAGATTACTGTTTCCAATTTATAATTAGTTTACTCATGTTACAGTCTCCCTCGTACTGAATTGTACTTACATTTTTGCTAAACTCCATTGATTTATAATCATCCCATGACATACTCTCATTGTTTTCTTTCGCCCTTCTGATTGCTATGTGTTCCTCTTGAATCATGTTAGTGGACATCAAAGATTATGGTGGCATCGAAAGCCCTTCAAACGGCTCAGATGGTGTCAAAGGAATACTGTTTTAAATGGGAACATACTAACCCTGAGTTCTTGAATGATATGTGGATTTTGAGATAAATGCATAACCACCAAAGCCTTCATCTCTGGTGTAGTATGAAAGACAACAATCATCAATCCCAAAATGAGTTCTGGTAACTCATATGTTCCAAATTCTAATTCTGATTTCTCAGATTTTTATATGTTCCAAATTCTAATTCTAATTTCTTAGATTTTTATGGTGACAGAACCATGACAGAAATCCTTCATGCTAGTCTCCCTGTCGGTTGCATAAGAATGGAGAGCTCATAGCCACCTGCGTACACAAAGAGAACTCAAAACTCATAACTTCAAGATTGGTTGATGTGTAGATGGAATGGGGTTGGAACTGCTGCTGCATGGGACTCTTCCACAATGGCTGGACACGAATTTTGCATGGTGTTAGACACGTAACAATGCATGGTGTTGTACACAGAATACACAGAACAAAAGATGTATATGATAATGCATATATGCGATAAACATAAACATATGCTAAGCTCACAAACATTTAATGTTATGGATTAATGTTAACATGAAGTCTAGCATTAATCTAGTTCATCATAATGCTCTCTAAATATATCATCCCTTCCCTAAGTTTAATTGTCCCTGGGCTCGCTATGAGGCCAAATAAGACCTCAAATTTTGTCATTGCTTAAAAAAAAGTGTTAATTGTCCTTGGCCTCGCTATGAGGCCAAATAAGACCTCAAATTTTGTCATTGCTTAAAAAAAARTGTTAATTGTCCCTGGCCTCGCTRTGAGGCCAAATAAGACCTCAAATTTTGTCATTGCTTAAAAAAAAGTGTTGTAACTATTTAATAGGTTAATTAAAAGTATCATATGGAATATGAAGTCAATACAGGTTAAAACTTTGGGTTAAATGTTTCGATTTACGTGCAAGACTAATAAAAAATGCCAAGCCAATTATAATAGTCCATGCTACCTTTAAACATAGACTAATAAATATGTGAAGATACTTCAATATGATTAAAACACATTGAAATCATTAAGAAAATATGAACTCAAATTCTACTCCTTAAATTTAAGTTGTTTAAGGAAGGACAAACAAAAACTAAAGTCTAGTAACTCCATCATCATAGTAAAGTCCACTAACTCCATCATCGTAGCTATAGAAATCAAGTATAATTTTTTAAAGATTCATATAACAAAACTTCATTAAAAAAAAATGAAAAGATATAATTAAAAGAGGTAAAGGGAGATATAATCAAAATAAGTAAAGAGAGGAGAGACAATTTTTAAGTAAATTATGGAATGGTTTAAGGCTTAATTATAATTGGAAAATAAGGTTATTAACATATAATACATTTAAAGAGAAACTATATTTATGATTTATTTAAGAAATGTATATATATTTTTTAAAACCACAATTTTTATATCTTTAAAAAAATAAAAAATACAACTTCTATGTACTTAACAAGTAAATTAATAACAATCATATTTAATTTAATACTATGAAAACAATAAATTTTATCTCTTTTTCACATTTAATGTTTATCAATAAGGTCTTCCACCCAAGTGACATTTGTGGGGATGATCAAACTTAAATGTTGGTATATATTTTATAAATAGAAATAAAAAATTAGTAATTGGTAATTGTGATTGAAAAAATTACAAATTCTACATAATAAACACTCTCTCTTTTTTAGTTGGTTATATGAGTTATTAATTTTTTTTTAATCTAAGTGATATTTCATTTTTACATAACATTGAAATTTATCTTTTATCATGTTTCTTCTCTTATCATCATCATTAAGAAACTATTTCTAGGAATCCTTTTTTTCTCAAGGAAATCTTCACATGATCTTCCTCTTCCTTAGAATATTCAAATGGAGGGTGGCTTAACCACTAGCCACAATAGTAACTGGTAACTTGAAGGGACTAAATTGGATTTGAACATGTAACCTATGACCTTCCATCAACAACATTCCTTAGGTTTGGATGGTTCAACCAATTGGGATAATCCTTAAGGCTTATAGAAATCTTATTTTTTATTAATATGACACGTTACTTTTGTATCAATGGTCTTTTATATTCTTAATGTTTTTAACAATGTTTATCTCAATGTCATTTGAGATGAATTCCCATCTCTTCTTGAAACATTGTTGTTCCATATTCAACTTGCAAGGAATGAGTGACTTTGTCTTTCATTTCTTGAGAAACTGTTTTATATTCTTCATGTATATGATTTTTTCTATTATTGAACTAGTTAAATTTCTTAATCTTTGAGAAAAATTTCTCTAGACACATCATGATTTTATACTTCCAAGAACCCTTCATGGGACACTTTTCTATGCTTAGGTGACTCATCATACCTTACATGATATTGATTGAGGAATGAATAAGGTTATCCCTAAAACAAGCGTCATTGCATAGGGGAATTTTCCCTTAGAATAAAAGGAGGAAGGACATCATTTTCCATTTCATAATGTCATGTGTATGTGTGGATAAGATACTATATATATGGAATTACACTAAAAAGGGGAATTCTCATCACTATGAACAAATGATGAAATACATATTTTCTTTCTCATCAAGGCATCTTCCCTTCCTGCACCAATCAATGGATCTCAAGGAGAATATATGAGACAAATAGAGGGCATCTTATCGTTACGCCTTTTGTGCGGGTCAGAACTTACTTGATAGGGAATTTCGCTACCTTAGGACTATTATAGTTACGATCGTTGTTCACCGGGGCTTTGGTCACTAGTTTCCCCTTGAGCATTAGTCAATGGATCTTAGGAAGACTATGTGAGAAAAATAGAAGAGACAACAAAAACTCGATTGATCAACAATTTTAAAATGACTTAATTCATTTCCAATTTAAGAACTATATTCAAATAAATTGGTTTAATTAATATCCAATTTAATATACTAATAATAGTTTTAGAACTATATTAAAATTTAATTAATATGAAATTTCAAAACCATACCCATTCATTCATTAAAAAATATTTTTAAAATTGTTGAATTCATTGCCAATTTTAATGAGAAAATATGTTAAAATTTTTTATGATCATACTCATTTAAATATTTTTATAAATTGGTTTAATTAATATCCAATTTAATATACTAATAATAATTTTAGAACTATATCAAATTTAATTAATATAAAATTTCAAAACCATATCCATTCATTCATTTAAAAATATTTTTAAAATTGTTGAATTCATTGCCAATTTCAATGAAAAAATATGTTAAAAGAATTCATGATCATACTCATTTAAATATTTTTATAAATTAGTTTAATTAATATCCAATTCAATATACTAATAACTATATAAATTTAATTAATATGAAATTTCAAAACCATACCCATTCATTCATTAAAAATATTTTTAAAATTGTTGAATTCATTGCCAATTTCAATGAGAAAATATGTTGAAAGAATTCATGATCATGCTCATTTAAATATTTTTAAAATTGTAAAATGAAAGAAAATTTTAAATGGTTTAATTAATATCCAATTTAATATAGTAATAATAGTTTTAGAATTATATCAAAATTTAATTAATATGAAATTTCAAAACCATATTTCTTTATTCAAAAATATTTTTAAAATTGTTGAATTCATTGCCAATATCAATGAGAAAATATGTTAAAAGAGTTCATGATCATGCTCATTTAAATATTTTTAAAATTGTAATGATCATGAAAGAACATTTTTTAAATGGTTTAATTTATTCCCAATCTGAGATATTTTTAAAAGTATACACATGGAATCTTTTTATCAAATTCTAAGTTTAATCTTTTAGACATTTTTATTGAAATTATACATGAGATGTTATTTTTTATTTTGAAAATGTTTTTATTTTGATTTATTTGTTTAAAAATAAAAATAAAAATATTGGTTATTCGTAGGTAAAAAATATTAAGGTTTATTAGTCTCAACCAATTCAAATAGATTCCATTTGTTCAAATAATAGTGGACCATAACATTTGAGGCTAGTTAAATTTCGCTTGAACTAAATTTATCAACTCCCTATAATTGGAAGCAGTAGATTGAGATAATTTGCTTGGATTAAGGACCATAGTTCTCAACATATTGCATTCTACCTCTAGGGTATATATTTGTTATTTTTGTTGGACCAAAGTGTTCATAATTATGGACTTTTAGAGGTGCAATGATGCTCATTTTCATGTGCTTTTGTAGTTTCAGAGAAGAGAAAAGTTCTATTACATTGAATGGATTATTTGTGTATTCAAAGGACTCTTAAAACTTCCTAGGCTTCCCTTTAGTCCATTGATATTTCATGAAAAAAGAAATAACGTTAACGACTAAGAGTCTTAAGGGGGTCAAACTTCCACTTAGGATGACCCTGAATCCAAGATACATGAAAATCCACACTAGACCACACAACACTACCAAAGTTCAAAGGATCCATGATATATTTCTTGAAGCCAAATAAACGAGAATGACTGGATCCAAACAAAACTAAAAAAACATACCCCCAAAAGAAAGTATCCAAAACACCAAAATACAACAACTCGTTGAAATTATAACCTAGAAGGCCATGAGGATATATACCAAATGAAAACCAAGGATTCAATAACACCCAAAACCCATACACATAGAGAATATCCAAGAACCAGGATAGAGGAATGTCCACTCATAGAGCATGCCCTGACATTGTAACCATCAAATAGAAATTCCATAATACCATCTAGAGGTTGAGAAAAACTCTTACTAGGTATTTTTTTGGTGGATTATCCTTGCTCCAGAAAATGATACTCACTTCTCCTTTGCAAATTTCCATTATTCCACCTTGCCTTTGATAAATATTACTGAGTGGTTCAAGAGAAAGACCAATATTTAGTTCAATCATGTGAGAGTGGGGTGGGTAGGTCCTTTCGTATCTAGGTACCTCATTTAAGATCAAGTGGCAATGGTATTGTGACATGTGGTGGTTTATTATGATGTTATGTGCCTTCATATGCATGACCCATGAAAGTTGAGGTATGAATTGATAGTTCCAACCCCCATTTTTCCATAGAACCCCCATTTTCAGAGTGGTGGCCTCATTGGCAAGATAATCAACTTGATATTTTTTCTCTCTTAAAATATGAAAAAGTGATACTTTTTTCATATTACATACCTCCTTATAAGTGTGAGATAGGATAGATGCAAGCCTAATATCTATTGATTAAGGTTGGTTGTCATTGATTTCAACCCTTGAAGAAAGTCTAGTAGCAAATTCTGGTAGCACAAATGTAACATCCCCAATCACCAACAGGTCGGGCAATGCCACTAACACAACCTTAACTTAGCATTTAAAGCTCTGATACCAATTTGTAACGTCCCCGACCACCAACCGGCCTGGGCAACGCCACTACTCAGACCCTTCACTTAGTTCTGATACCAAACTGTAGCATCCCCGACCAACACAGAGACCGGGTAATGCTACCACTGCGGAATATACACTTATATAATATATGCATTTTAATCGAATTAAAACACTTGATAATAATCAAAGAATTACTACTACCATACATAATCAAAGGAATTAATAGTAGTTCATATACTCAAAAGAATACATGATAACATTCAAGCATCACAGACATGGATAACAGATAAATTAAGCACAAATTGATACTTCTCTTTTAAATTACAAATTGATACTTCTCTTTTAAATTGGAGTAACAACACCAACTACATGCAGACCTTCCACGAACCTCCCAACCATATACCACCCTGGTCATCATGTTCAACAATGGGTCACCCCTGAGTTGGGACTAAGCTCCACCCAGGGCAAGGGATTCCTAGACTAGGCTGAGGTTACATGAAAACTACACAGAGMAACCGAAAGGATTCTCTCCAGGAGCCTTCTTATGCCCACTACTCATGGAATCTCATTCCCCACATGCTTGTTTGACCTGGGAGTATACACCTTCACAAGCATAGTCCATCAGTTGCTTCAACTCCCTCTCTGGGTCTCGACAACAGGCTAGATCAGGAATTCTCAGAGATCCATAGCTGGTGTTGGACTCTCTCTGGGAGAAAACCACTTCCCAACATACTCTCTCACCTGGAGAGAGTTTCTCATAGGCCTGACAACCTACCTCTTCTACCACGGGTCTAACAACCTTCTTCTTCATCACACTCCTCGACTCAGCTCCAGCCAGATGAGGACAACAACAACGATTCAACACTCATTCACACAAGGATGACAATAACAAAAACATATGGGCATGGCACCGCAGGTGACAACAAACCATGCTAAGACATAGAACAACTAAGGCGATTAATCATGTGTCGGGTTCCTCAGAAGACACAGAACGATTCACGGATTTTGGGTCTCAGGTGCGTGCATGAATATTGCAAAATTCGAATACAGAGGCCACAAAATTCACGGGAATTCCTTGGTCAGCTTCACGGTTCTAGTTTTCAAAACTGCATGAGGGTATACAGAGGGCACTCACAGAGACTCTACCCAATTCATGGAGGAAGGAAAATTGTAAGTGAACCCCCAACACAGCTGAAGCTTCAACCTTTAACTGCATTCGCCCAGGTCGACACTTGTCTTACTGTAGATGTATGTGTTTCCTTTTGCACACGTTGCCTCTCCCAGGACTTAGGATAAAAACACTCAACACTCAACATGTCCACTTTAGCCTTCATGAATTAATAATAAATATTATTCCTTTAGAGGTAAGCCCCCTAGCTTAGCCCCTAGGCCCTCACACTTAGCCTCCTCCCTTACCCAACCTTGTGGAATCTTAGTCCCCCATCACTCTTTCTTCGTGGTCTGTTTGCGCACAACAATGTTTATAATTTATTAGTGATCTTCATAGTTACATATACAAAATCAGGCTCTTTGCCTTTAAAACTTAGGCTCTCTGGCCTAATAAACACATAAACCACCAACTTATCAACACTTGGCTCACCAGCCTACAAAACATGTTTACAATTTATAAATACAACTGGGGCTCGTCCTTGGGGATATTACAATCCCCTCCCCTTATTTTTGCATTGTCCTCGGTGCAACTCTTTACACAACATCAACAAGATTTCCAAAATATTCAAAGAGATGTGGGTATTCTTCCCACATAGCATCCTCATGCTCCCATGTTGTGTCCTCAGGACCGTACCAGTTCCACTAGATTTTTACAAGCCTTATGGCTCGATTCCATAGCTGTTTTCTCTTTCGGTCCAATATGCGCACCAGATACACTTGCAAGACGCCTTCTTGCTCTACCTGAATCACATTCCAATCAATAACATGATTAGCATCGAGTATATGTTTCTTAAGTAATGAAACATGAAACATATTATGTACAGTCATGGATGGAGGTGATGCAAACATATATGCAATGTATATATATGTATATATAGGCAATTCTAATAACATTATAACTTGTATTCAAGATACACAACATACAATAAATAGAGAATTGTACTTATCTTTTGATTGATAAGAGCTCCATATCAACATGGTCTAGGCCAAGGTACCAAAACTCAACAACACTCCAACCAATGGTCTCTCCTTCCCCACATGCCTGTCCCACCCCAGGAGTGTACACCTTCACTATCACACAGTCCATCGATTGCTACACCTCCCTTTCCTTGGGCTTCAATAGCATGCTGACTCAGGAAGTCTCAGAGCACCGTGGCTCCTGGAGTTCCAATTTCCCTTAGAGATTTCCAATCAGCATCTTCCCGAGCTACTCTTTGTAGTCAACGTTCCACTTTAATCAACATCATTTCATCTGCATCGCCCACATGCAGTTATCATGAGGAAACATAAATTAATTCATTTAGGAACTCAAACTTAGTTCAAAAGGGAATTCAACCTTTTCCCCAAAACATGAAATTCCATTTCATAATTCTTCTTGGTTGTTGCCATATTAAGATTGCAACCTTCCTTGTGGTTTTCCATAAGCACCAAATTGTATACCATTTTCTTGCAAGGCTTCTTCTTGCATACTGCCAACAATTGTCAGTATTTCCTGTACATCATAATTCAATTGCAATATGTACAAAACCATATGCATTGAATTTAGAATTGTCTGCATCTAGCAATTCAATCATAATTACCAAACAATTTAATAAAATAGAATGACTCGTCATTCTATGCATATGCATGTTCATAGTAATATCTATAAGTTCATTACTTCTTTTTCTGAACAAGAAAATTTCTTGTGGTCAATGCTCATGTGACTAATTGACTTGCAACTTTCCTGTTGCAATGTCTAACAACTCCTAAAATGTCCTCAGCTTCATGAGTTCACAACATTTCAGTTGTTAGTAACAATTATTTCCATGCAATAATATATATGCATGTACTTACAAAAATCATTCAACCGTTTCATTTAGTATACAATTATATCACTTACTATGCATGAGTGCAATTCTTAGTGCATACTTATTCAACGCACCTTGCATCGAATTACATAATGCTCTTCATCTCAGTCATGTATCTCACCATCCATAAGTTGGAATTCTGGACAATGTGTTGACACATTCTCCACACACTTCCTATTGTCTTCCCAATTAATTGGATGCCTTCCTTTTCAACCCAAACACTACACCAAGAATATAATTATGTGGTGTTCATT
>SNQJ01S0016683.1:81063-102974 GCA_010110895.2 Picea sitchensis
TTCATCTCAGTCATGTATCTCACCATCCATAAGTTGGAATTCTGGACAATGTGTTGACACATTCTCCACACACTTCCTATTGTCTTCCCAATTAATTGGATGCCTTCCTTTTCAACCCAAACACTACACCAAGAATATAATTCTGTGGTGTTCATTAGTGTTGGCAAAAAGGTTGTAGCCCAAGTTTTATTTAAAGGTAGGAATATTTTAGTACATGTGTGGCTCATAACCTTTCCCTATCCGTACCTTGCCATATCCAACCAAGTCATGGTCTCATACATGACTAGATTACTAAAATTCATTCCTATAACCAGTTCTTATCTTTAATTATTTGGTTATTACCCCATAACCAAATTAACATGGCATTCTACTATGTCAGTATGTGCATTAGAAGCTAAAAACTTTCAATTAATACAGGCCTCCAGCCTTTACCACATCCAATGGTATGCATTCAATAATATAATCATGTGATTTTATAAAAACAACTCTCGTTGAGGAAATTCTTACCTAAATTTTCTTTCAACAATTATGCAAAAAGAGTAATAAAACTCATACCTGCATGACTGCCATTAATAAATTTTATACTACCTGAATGTTTGATGGCAGTAGAATCTTTCATGCTTCTTTTATCAAACTTATAACCAACACTTAATCTCTCTGTTGCTTCCCTCCTTATGCAACAACATCACCAACAACACTTGCAAACATGCAAGCATTCTTTCCTTTGGCTGACTCAACAAGTTGTAACATACTTGCTGCCACAAAAATTGCAGCAACTTCTTTCCCATGTGCAATTTTTCCTTGTTGAACCTAGAATTCTACAATTCTTCCCGGATTCCTTAATCTTCTTGTGCTCTCACTGTGATCATTGTACATGAATATTTTTTCCCTGAGCACTTTTGATGCAGTTCCCCTACCTCAACGGGGTTTGCTAACCTCCCGGTCAAAGGATCTTTCAAACTTCTGAGTCGCATTGACTCTTTGGGCTCGTGATTGAACCCAAAACAATTATACACATGCCCCCTTTTCTCCTTTAGGCGCAGGTCTTGACAGACCCGTGAGCTTCCAAAACTCCAAGTTTCAGGTGCTAGCCCCTTTTCATTAGCCCTTTACTTCATAAGACCTTGGGCTATGACCTCATGGAAAACTGTGATTGCGGGCATGGGAAAGACTTGTTTTAGGCCAACCTGCTTTTCACCCTGCAATTCACCTCCAGCTGCCATGCATCACTTTGTTAAATCCGTGGTATAGCTTGCGGCCCACTCTCAAATTTTTAACATCCGAGCAAGCTCTGGCCCTGCAATCCAGCTCGTCCATCGATCTCCAATCCCTTGGCGATGATCCACGATCAACGACTGCTATCTATCCTCCTTCCACACACGATCCCATATCTACATGATCTTTCGACATGTAGCTCCCTTCCAAATCAATGACTACGGTTGATTCCGGCTCTCCGGCGCTTGGGAGTTTCATCTCTCAACTTTCTGCTTTTCACGTATGGCAATATTACGAAGTGGAAGATCTATTGACACCTATCCTCAACAAACAGATGGTTCTGATGAACTCTGTCTCTTCAACCTTCGGGTGTTCTCACATCTCCACACACACAAATATCCAGAGTGATAGATCTTCTGCCACGCGTCCTCTCCAAATCAATGACCCTGATTCTCTTCAAGACTTTGGATCTTTCCGACCAAGACCAGATCAATGGTCCTTCGACCTCCTCCTCGATCAACGATCGAGATATCCTTCAGGACTTCAACGCTTTCATCCTCTGCTTTCCTCCAGAGTGCTCTGTACCTAGAGTTCCATATCTGTCGCCATGCGTCCACTTTCAGATCAATGACCAAGATTTACTTCGACTGTTTCTCCTCCCCCTTGTACACAAACTTCTGAAGTTGTGGATATTATGCCACCTTTCCTCCTTGACGATGGACGATCCCAAATCACTTTGGTTCTTTGGGACTTTGACAAGTCCACTTCTTCTGTGCACACAAAGGTTAAGTCTCATGTGCTTATCCCCAGATCCAACGGTTGCTGGTCCTTCGCGCTTACCCCTAATGGATGGGATCCATTCCTCTCCTATGAGCTTCCTTTGTTCTGTTGGATGCTGATCTAATGGTCCAGGATCCTTCCCACAACCGATATGATGGTTGTTGTCGCTCCTCCTCCTGAGATTTTGACTTCTTCCTCCTTGGAAGATTTTGTCAGTGTTCAAAGGATTCAGCCTTTGACCTTTCTCTTGCAAGTCTGCCTCCTGGATCTCGTCTTTTCTCTCTTAAGCGTTATCTCTTCTAAGATTTAGGACATAGAATGAGTCTATCTCCCATGCAGTCCATGCATTATTTCTTATGATCTTTTCAATTTACTCAATCTCCTAAGGGTCTCAGTCCTTCAGTTTCCTTTCAAAGGAAAACTTCATGCCCTCCTGGCAACCTTCTACTCAAAGCACACCTTCCTGAGCGTTTTCTACAAAGTGTTCAACAACTCTATGAGTATATTTCTCTGATACTCTTCTCCTTGAACTCGACAAAGAGTTATCTCTGTGCACACTTGCACTCACTCGATGCTCGCCTGGCAGATACCTACAAAGTTCTCAATGACTCTATCTCTCTCTCAACTCAACACAGAGTTCTTCCTGTGCATTCCTTGCACTTCTGCTGATGAAGGTTCAAAGGTATCTCTCCTGAGCTTCTCTAAGGTTAAATTACCTCTGTCAACGCACTCCTTGTGGACAATGTGCACTGATTTCACTCGAAAACTCAAAGAAAAGACACAATTGAAACTTATTCAATACTTCACTAGTTTACACATTCAAACCAATTTGATTTAAGAAAAATGTTCATATTTCATTTTCTTTCCGAGCTCTTCTCTGATCTGTAATCATTTTCAGGCACTAGCCCCTTTCTCTCAGTCCCCAACCCATGTGATCATAGGTCGTGACCAAGCACTAGATCACTAGATGCTTACTTGAGCCTTCGGCTTTGGAAGATTTCAAAGCACCACACAACAATCTCTCGGAGTTTCAGCTTACTGAACTCGCGACTGTTGAGACCCCAAATTGACATCCCCACTACCCTATTATACTCCTCATCTATACCTTTTTGGCTTACCTAAGCTTGGGTAAATGACAAAGAATACTACCATTAGCCATTGATAAGGTCATAAAGTAAAGTATAATTAATTCATGCATCTTTGTGGTTTATTGAGCTAGGAAATTAAATGTTTCATGTACTAATGCTTCAATTTTCCATGTATAATCTTTGACCTCTAGATAAGTCTAACCTTCATGTACCAGCTCAACTATCCGGTACTTGTGCACTAGACTTCCATTGTCCGAATCCGATACCAAGTGCATCCGGTACTAAATCTCACCTGTCACGATCTCGTACCAACGGTCGTAGACTGTCATGATCCGGTACCACCATTTGTGCACTGTTCGGATCCGGTACCATCTACGTGTCATGATCCGGTACCAATACAGGGAGCCAAATGTACCAAGTTTAGCTCCAGATCATGCCCAAAACAATTGTTGGATGTTTATTGAATCATAAATGCTTTAGCAAGGCTATGTTAGGATAGTTTGTTGTTACTTCATCCTCATGCACTTCGTGTCATGAGGATGAAGATTAAAATATGTAACCAAATAATTAAATTTAACAATTGACTAATTTGCAAACGATTTCACCTCCTTGTGTTTCACGACTAAGACTGTTTAAATAGTCATGGCAAGGATGGTGGAGGTAGTAGAGAGTTAGCATAATACAACATGTGAAGCAGCGTTATATATTGCAGAACATATTCTGGGTGAATATTAATAGAAGGACATCATTTATCTCCATGTCTTGATCATCTATGATTGAATGTGAGTTGAGTTGTTAGCATAGTTTGATTCTATGTTTTGAAGTTTGAGTAAGAGTAATGTGTGGGTTGAAAGCAAGCTTACTGTAGACTCCAGTCATTGACCTATTGAAGCGGTAAGGGCCCACTGCCCAACAAAGGTCAGCATCTTCATAAATTAGTATTAGCATTTGCTTTCAATAGTGTAAATGTTAGATTAGCTGAAGCTTTAATTCTTTCAGATGATAGCAGTACAGTTTAGACTAAGATTTCAATTATATGATTGCTTAGAGATCTTTACTCACTCTATTTTGCATATGCTCTGTTTTTATGAATTTGATTTTGTTTCATAGACATGAATGTTGGCAGCAGTAGTCAGACATATTTGAAGGAGAAATAGTGAAGTTCACAACAACACATTGTGAACCATAGCATACTCAGTATATTGACCATTGAACTACCCATGCTATGTCTTGATGATTGATGTGTGATTTCCCTTTCAGAAGTGTGGTTGCATAGTTAGTTCTCTGGGTCAGATAGAATAGTTGATTTGTCAAAAGAACTCCATCTCATACTTGCATGTGCCATAATGGAGTAGATATCCTCTCTGTGAAAGACAACCAAAGTGTATTTTAGTTTGCTAGTTTGTTTTGTTTCCAACATACATAATCTAGAATAGTTCTATACTCATGAAATTAGAATTACCTTTCTTAATGGTGTCTTGTAACTCTG
Source organism: Picea sitchensis (assembly GCA_010110895.2). Lineage (NCBI taxonomy): Eukaryota > Viridiplantae > Streptophyta > Pinopsida > Pinales > Pinaceae > Picea > Picea sitchensis. The sequence continues at coordinate 85,636 of SNQJ01S0016683.1, forward strand.
TTGATTACGAATCCCGGATTGATAATTAATGAGTGCATTATACTAAACATATAAGCAACACAACATTTTGGCGCCGTTGCCGGGGAGTTGCAAACGGCAGGAAGTGATTTTTAGCTTAGATTGTTTGCATAAATTTTGAATGCTTTTAAAGGCTTCTTGAGGGAGGAGGATAAAACGTTTAAGACGTGAGTGAAGAGCCACATGGCCACTAGAGTGGGGTTTTTTGAAGCCAGGTTGCCTTCTTACCCTCTAGATAGAATTAGGATTTCAATTCAGTTAAGAATCAAATTTCCATTTTATGCATAGATATAGAGATAACAAGGGTAGATTTGTAAGCTCTAAAGATTCAAAAACAACCCCCCCCCACTAATCCAACTGACACCGGTGCAGGAAAAATTCTTCCGGGAGAAAATTCAAGGGGAGCCACCAAGGCTCCAGAAGGAGAACCTAAAACGAAAGAATCAACATTGGGGCAGGTAGAACGCGAATCTGATGAACATTTAGGAGACACAGAAAATCCAGTTTCTAAACCATCTATCAGTGGAATGGCAGAAGAAGAAGGAAATGCAGCCATAGAGACTGAGACTTTTGGGTTTCCAATCTTGGATATTTCCAAAAACATCAGCATGAAAAATATGCCACTATCATCATTACCCACTTTCAAAGGTATGACAACTGAAGATCCAAATTTATTTTTATTCAAGTTTGACATATTATGTAGAAGCTATAACTACTTAGATGATGCCCAAAAACTTAAGCTCTTTCCTACTACAATGAAAGATTCAGCCTTAAGATGGTTCATGAGCTTAGGAGAAAATACAATCCTCTCTTTAGATCAGATGAAAGACACATTTTTATGGAAATACCAAGACTATTGTAAGGATAATGCTAAAAATGACATTTTTAAAATGCAGCAAACAGAAGATGAAAACCCTGAAGACTACTTAGAAAGGTTCTTATACAACTACCAGAAATCAAAACTATTCACCACAGACCCAGCTGTAGTAAGAACTGTATTCTTGAAAGGTCTTAGAGATGACTGCATAGAAGTTTTAAACTTGTTGAGTTCAAGAGATGTACACCAAAAGCCTTTTGCAGAGATTGCATATTACTGTAGAAGATACTCAAGAGGACAAGCTAAAACAGGCAAAGGACCAAGAGATCCTTTTAGCAGAAATACAAAACAAAGCTCAGGGAATGTCACTAGAACTGAGTTAGGAAACTTATTGGAGAAATTTAAAACAAACATCTTGAGCACAATCAGTAACCAGTTAGATACTCTAAAACTGAAAAAGAAACAAGAAGAAGAGACTTCTTTAGGAATATTTTGTCATAGATGTCGAAAGACGCATAGTGAGAAAGAATGCCCATCAAATGTCATAGAAATATGTGGCCTGTGTACACTAGAACACCCCACATATGTGGCTTGTACTTTGCTTGAGCTACAAGCCATGTATAGGGGAGGAGGAGTCTCACAAGAACAACCATACCCTTCTAGAAGACCTTGGAGAGCCCAAAACTCCAACAAATTTTATGACCCTAATTCACAATATCAACAACAACAATGGGGTCCTTCCCCAATGACCTATCCACAATGGACACCTCATCAAGCTCAAACTCAACCTTGGCAACAAGGTTGGAGTGGACCTGTGTATGGAAATCCCTCTTACCCTACATATCCACAGTACCCTGCAAACATTTCCCAATTACTACCTGGATTCAACCCACCACAGATGCAATCTTTACTCCCACCTCCTATCCAACAACAATTTACAACCGCCTTGAACCCTACTAGCAACAACAATCACCTATAAATGCTAATCAACAACAAAACCAAGTTTCCCACAACCCTTCGAAACCAACAACAATCCCTGCCAGCCAATTCCTAACCCCAATAATCGAACCACCCACTCGGTGCAAAATAAAGAAGTTCAAACCTTCCCCACCTAGGAAATTCAACTACGATCGGGGAAAGTTGTAAACCAATCAAATCCTGCAGTAATAATTCAGGAAGAAAATGATAATCATTTTGAGGAAGAAAACACTCAAACCACCCCTACAAAAGAAGAGACCTCCCCTCCTATTCCAATCACTTCTGAGTCTGTATGAGTACCCCAACAAGTTAATCTCCCACCCTACCCCGAAAGACTATTAGTGAAGAAAACTGACCCACCCTTGCACAGAGATATAGAATATGAATTACGAAATGTTTGTATAAAAATACCTCTATTGCAAGCCATTAAGGATATCCCCATTTACACCAAAATCATAAGGGATCTTTGCATTAAGAAACTAGGAAGGAAGAAGAAGGAACCTCCCCTTGTTCAAGTGGTGGGACAATTATCTGAATTTATTTATGAAATGCCATACAAATATAATGACCCTGGACACCCAGTAGTCACTGTTGAAATTAATGGTATTTCTCTACCAAACACACTCATTGATTTGGGTGCAACAATTAATGTAATGCCTTTTGACACTATGCAAAAGCTCCAAATCAACGAGTTAAGACCAACCCAAACCATGATAAAGTTGGCTGACACAAATTGCATTGAATACTCGAGGTATTTTGCAGAATTGTCACATATTTTCAGTTCCAAATTTCAACAAACTTGGCACCCTGATATCACTCAATTATACACTTTATCACCAGCTTCCCCAGAGTAGGAAGAAACTACTAAACTTGTTGAGATTAGGCCAGGAAAACCTTTGTATATCAACTCTAGTTTGGAACCAGAACAAAAGACACAAGTAATTGAAATGCTCCAAAGACAATTTGATGCCTTTGGCTTGGGATTATGCATGCATGAAAGGCATTCACCCTGACACATGCACACATCATATCTACACTAATGACCAAATCAGACTAGTTAGATAGCCTCAGTGAAGGATGAATCCAACCCTTAAAGATAATTGTAAAAGAGGAATTGCAAAAACTCCTTCAAGCCAATCTCATATACCCCATTTCAGATAGTCAATGAGTATCTCCACTTGTCATAGTTCCCAAGAAAAATGGTAAGTGGAGGATATGTGTAGACTTCCGGGAGTTGAACAAAACCACCCATAGGGATTATTTTCCCTTACCATTTATTGATCAGGTGTTGGATACCTTGTCTGGAAAGAAGTATTTTTCGTTCTTGGATGGGTTTAGTGGTTATAACCAAATACAAATAGCACCCGAAGACCAGGAGAAGACCACTTTCAGCTGCCCATGGGGTACCTATGCTTATAGGGTGCTCCCTTTTGGACTTTGCAATGCCCTAGCCACTTTTCAAAGGGCTGTCCTAGCCATTTTCTCTGACTTGACCAATGATTGCGTGGAAGTCTACATGGATGAATTTACAGTCCATGGACAAGACTTCCAGGAAGCTTTGACCACTCTAGAAAAAGTATTGATTAGGTGTAAGGAAACTAACCTTTCCTTAAGCAATTAAAAGTAAAAAATGATGCTCATTGAAGGTATTGTTTTGGGACATCACATTTCTGGTTCTAGAATGAGAGTTGATCCGACAAAGATTTATATTATCACACAAATCAGAATACCTTCCTCACAAAAGGAAGTTCACAGCTTTTTAGGGCATGCTGGCTACTATAGAAGATTCATTTCGAATTTTACAAGCCTAGCTACCCCTTTATTCAAGTTATTATCTAAAGAAGCTGAATTTAAGTGGGATGATGAATGCCAAATATCTTTTGAAATTCTAAAACAAAAATTGTCAACTACCCCTGTATTAAAAGGACCAAATTGGTCCCTTCCTTTTCATATCTGTACCGATGCCTCAAACATAACCCTTGGGGCAGTTCTTGGACAAAGAGAAAATCAAATGCCCTATGCTATTTACTTTGTCAGTAAAAATCTGTCTCCAGCTGAAGTTACTTATACGGTCACATAAAAAGAATTGCTAGCTGTAGTCCATGCTATCAATAAATTTAGACACTATAGTATAGGATATCAAGCTTTTGTACACACTGATCTTTCAGCCATCAAATTCTTAATGAACAAACCTATAACAAATTCTAGAGTTACAAGATGGCTCTTATTATTACAAGAGTTTAATATCAACATTATTCATAGACCTGGTAAGGATAATCTTGTGGCTGATTTCTTATCTAGAATGATTCATCTAGGAGATAATGCACCGGTAGAAGATAACTTTCCTGATGAAAATTTGTTTTCTATTTCTACATTCACTCCTTGGTATGCAGATGTAGCTAACTATCTTGTGACAGGGAAGATGCCTCAGAAATTGCCTCCTAGAGAAAAATAGAAAGTAATTCAGCTAAGTGAAAACTACATGTGGCACGATGATTGCCTCTACAAAACAGGACCAGATTTGGTAATCAGGAGATGTGTAAGGGAAGATGAAATTCATGATATTTTGCAAGCCTTCCATGATGGTCCTTGTGGAGGACACTTCGCAGACAAGAGGACCGCTTACAAAGTTCTGCAATTTGGTTACTACTGGCCTCATATTTTCAGAGATGCTAAAACCTATGTATCCAATTGTGATGAATGCCAATGAATGGGTAAGCCTACTGCACGAGACCAAATTCCATTTCAATCCCAAGTAGTTATTGAGCCTTTCGAGAAATGGGCATTAGATTTTGTAGGGCCCATTAACCCTGCATCTAAAAAGAAAAAGTATATACTTGTATGCACTGGCTATGTATGAACAAATCCTAAGGTCCACATTACTCTGTGGCCCAACACCACTTCTGTTGTGATTTTACGATACCTCTATTCCTCCTGAGCTTCGTAACATGACCAAGGTAACTTCTTGGCACTCAGGAAGGTTCTGGGGTTCTAAATTGCTCCTCCAGACACAATTTCCACCTGAAACTTCGGGTCTAATGACCACTTATCCATCCCATTTAGGATCAATGTTTGAAACCTTGGCTCTGAACTTGATTTTTTTCCATTCCAACAATAATTATTTTTTGAAACGTTTGCTTCAACTACCACTAACATAGCCCATCCAGGATCAGTGTTGAAACCATGGCTCTGATACCAATTTGTAACATCCCCAACCACCAACAGGTCGAGCAATTCCACTAACACAACCTTAACTTAGCCTTTACATCTATGATACCAATTTGTAATGTCCTTGGCCAACAACCAGCCTGGGCAACACCACTACTCAGACCCTTCACTTAGTTCTGATACCAAACTATAGCATCCCCAACCAACACAGAGACTAGGTAATGCTACCACTGCAGAATATACACTTATATAATATATGCATTTTAATCGAATTAAAACACTTAATCACAATAATCACAAAATTACTGCTACCATACAGAATCAATGGAATTAACAGTAGTTCATATACACAACAGAATACATAATAACATCCAAGCATCCCAAACATGCATAATAGATAAATTAAGCACAGACTGATACTTATATTTTCAGTTGGAGTAACACCACCAACTACGTGAAGACCTTCCATGAATCTCCCAGCCATAGACCACATTGCTCATCACGCTCAGCAGTGGGTCACCCCCGAGCTGGGACTAAGCTCCAACCAGGACAAGTGATTCCTAGACTAGGCTGAGGTTATAGGAAAATTGCACAAAGCAACCAAAAGGATTCTCTCCAAGAGCCTTCTTACACCCACTACTCACAGACTCTCATTCCCCACATGCATGTTCCATCCGGGAGTATACACCTTCACAAGAACATTCCATTGGTTGCTTCACCTCCCTCTCTGGGTCTCGGCAACAGGCTGGATCAGGAATTCTCAGAGCTTCATAGCTGGTGTTGGACTCTCTCTGGGAGAAAACCACTTCCCAGTAGACTCTCTCACCTAGAGAGAGATGCTCATAGTACTGGAAACCCACCTCTTCTACCACATGCCTGACAATCTGCTTCTTCAACACACTCCTCAACTCAGCTCCAACCAAGTGAGGACAACAACAACGGTTCAACACTCATTCACATAGGGATGACAGTAGCAACAATAGATGGGCATGGCATCGTGGGCGAAAACAACCCATGCTAAGACATGGCACAACTAAGGCGATTACTCAAATGTCAAGTTCGTCAGAAGACATATAACGGTTCATGGATTTTGGGTCTTAGGTGCGTGCATGAATATTGCAAAGGTCGAATACAGAGGCCACGGGATTCACGGGAATGCCCCAGTCGACTTCATGGTTCTGGTTTTTAGAAATGCATGAGGGTATACAGAGGGCACTCGCAAAGACTCTACCCAATTCATGGAGGATGAAAATGGTAAGTGAACCCCCAACACAGTTGACACTTCATATTTTAACTGCATGTGCCCAAGTGGACACTTGTCTTCCTGGAGCTGCATGCATTTCCTTTTGCACACGTTACCTCTCCTAGGACTTAGGATAAAAACACTCAACACTCAACATGTCCACTTTAGCCTTCAGGAATTAATAATAAATATTATTCCTTTAGAGGTAAGCCCCCTAGCTTAGCTCCTAGGCCCACACACTTAGCCTCCTCCCTTACCCAACCTTGTGGAATCTTAGTGCCCCATCACTCTTTCTTCGTGGTCGGTCTGCACACAACGATGTTTATATTTTATTAATTATTTTCATAGTTAGATATACAAAATCATGCTCTTAGCCTTTAACACTTAGGCTCTCCATCCTAATAAACACATAAGCCCACTAGATTATCAACACTCGACTCACTAGCCTACAAAACATGTTTACAATTTATAAATACAAATATTACAACAAATGTTTGGGTAATGGACCCAAGTTTTTTTGATGTAAATATGACTCATTATTGTCTTGTCATGGTTGATAAGAAGTACAAATGGATGAACTCTAAAGTGGCCCCCTTATGGTGAAATCCCTCATGGGAATACGCTTTGAGAATTGAGTTGTCCTAGAAGTATGGTTAGAGAACCCATGCTTAATTGTGGAATAATGAGATGAAGTTCAATGAATTTGTCAGTGAAACTATCCTAGATGGATAGTGCTTTTCATGCCATTTCTGGTGGTATGTGGAACATCACATAACTCCTCACGGTTAGGGAGTTATGGCCATGTGAAGTTGGAGAACTCTCATGAGTCATCTAGAAGCCCCTAAAAGACAAAGTGTTTGCAAAAGAATTTAATTAAATAATAAAGTTAATGGAGAACTCCCTAAAATAAGGAAAGTTGAATACTACATGAAAGTATAAATAAGAAGCAAGGCTCTCTCATTTAATTACAGTTGAACAAATTGAATATCTTTTGTTGTGTGAGGCTTATTGCAAGTACTCATTGATACATCTGAAGTTGTGAAAGTATTAGGTAGTACGAAGGGTTGACAGAGAAATTTTTAGAATTACAACGAATACTAAAAGACCCTATTTTCTGAGGTGTACACGGGCTGACAGTGTATTAGGGTGCGTACATACTGAGGCATACACGGGCTAGCAGTGTATTAGGGTGCATACATGTTGAAAACCCATGGAAACTTGAGAAGATGAAGATGTAGAGGTTCTAGATTCTAAGATCAAGCTCCCAGGAAGGTCTACAATGCTCAGATACATCAGATCTATCCATTGGTTCAAAAGGTATGTCTTATTTCTATGAATAGTTGGATTTTGATGTATGCATGAGAAATGGTTATGGAGATTTGAGAATTCCCCCTAGAGAGACTAGTGGCTGCATGGGATATTCTGTATAAGTCAGATCTACAGAAATACAGTGTTGGTATATTTATCATTGATACTTCTTGATGAGGCACATCTTGTATTTCTTGGCATATGGCTAAGGGTTTTTGTGGTACATGGTTGAGAGCTTGTATTTGTGAAGTGGTTGATGTATTGAGAGGTTGAATATTAGAATGGGTTTGATGACTAGATCATGTGAGGGTTATTATAATTGTTCATGATTACACACACCTATATGGCACATGACTAGAGAGAGATATATATGCTTTGGATAAAGGTTATGTATGAGGATTCATGCACAAGGTACAATTACAGTCTAGATACGGTGACAGGTTACAGATCTATGTGAAAAAGTTACAGAGGGTGAGAAGTTTTTAAGAGAAAGAAAACCCTAGTTTTCAGAAGGCATACGCAGGATGCATAACGGTTTGGTTGCATACATACACGGGCTGCATAATAGATAGGGCACGCACATATGCGTGCTGCAACACTATAGGTCGCATACCTATTGTATTTGATTGATACTATTCAGGTCAGGTACAAATTGATTACAGGGCAGTTGTACAGGTTGGATGCAGGTCAGTGGTACATGTTGATAAAGTTGTACAGTGGTATATCTCAAAGTGATAGTGTGACAGTGGTTTCATCATTCTACTTCTACGTCAAGGCGGTTGGACGGGGCAAGGAAAAGTGGTTGTAGCTGGGAAACATAGGGGGTTGTACCCTCCTTTTGGTTGTAGCCAGAGAATTGGGGAGTTATAGCTTCCCTCAGGTTGTAGCCTGAGAAACTAGGGGGTTGGAGCCTCCTTCCAGTTGCAGCTAGAAAACAAAGGAAGTTGGTGCTTCCAATGAATGTAATTCTTCAAGACATATAAGAAAAAGCATTATGTGGTTTTCTCCTGCTTTGGGTTTCCACGTAAAACACTGGTGTACCGTGTATGTGTATGATTGTTCATTTGTTCATTGCTTATTTACTTTGCAGTTATTGGATGATAATGCTATATTGATATTTCACTTGGATTATATGGTTAAAAAGGATTAGATTATTGTATTACTGATTCACCCCCCCTCTCAGTAATCCAACAATTGGTATCAGAGCAGGTTACTTCAGAGATCAGTTTAACCACTGAAAGGTAGATCATGGAGAGAAACAACTTGTATAAAAATGGAATACCACAGTTTGATGGAAAGAAGTATGCATTTTGGTGCATAAGGATGAAGACATATATACAAGCACATGGATTTGAAATTTTGAAATCAATTGTAGATGGATACATAGTACCAACAGTTCCCCCAACAAATGACAAAGCATTGAAATTCGGTCAGAATAATTCCAAAGCCACAAATGCACTTCTAAATGGTCTTGGTGAAACGATATTCACCAAAGTTGCACATTGTAAATCCGCTAAAGAGATTTGGGACAAAATTCAAAATATTTATGAAGGAGATTCAAAAGTCAAAGCAACAAAGCTTCAAACTTACAGAGGTCAGTTCGAACAATTAAAGATGAAGGAAGATGATAATATTGCAGCTTACTTCTTATGACTCGATGAAACAATAAATGCAATCATGGGATTGGGAGAAGAAATCAATGAATCTATAATTGTTCAAAAGGTACTAAGATCTCTTCCTATGAGATTTGACCCTAAGATATCAACACTAGAAGAAAGATAAGATCTAAAATCAATAAGCATGGACGAACTACATGGAATCTTCACAACATATGAAATGAGAACTGAATAGGAAAATCCATATGTAAGAGAAGCAACCTTCAAAGCATCCAAAATATCAAAGAAAAAGGGAAAGCAGAAAGAAAAAGAATATAGCAGCAATAGTGACGTCTCAGAAGATGATGAAGAAGTGGCCAACTTTGTCAGAAGACTGAACAAGGGAACCGACGATAGGTATAGAGATAAGATTCATTTAATTTGTTTTAATTGTGATGGTATTGGTCATAGCCATAGACCAATACAAAGTGGATCTATGTGACAATATATGTGTCAATATTTAAGAGAAACTTCGTCGCAACCTGGGCAAAGTATATATCAGAGTGATCACTCAACCAAGGGTCTTCTTACCGATCTCAATATGGTACAAATCTAACCATGTGAATAGATGTATTGATGTCGAACATGGAAAAGACCACTTGATTACCGGTCAATGAGGTAAACCGTTAACAAGTGCGAGGGAAATCACCATTGATGTCAATGATTCCCAAGGTACCCTAGCACATTGCAGCGAATGTGAATAAATGAGCTAAATTTGAACATCCGTGGAATCATCCGATCAGAGGTCAATGATGTAAACCCACTGTCGGATGCTAGGAGGCCTTCCATTGAGGCATGCAGGTCCCAAGGTACCAACTAGTTTCTAAGTCTAGTTGCCAGATGATGTGTTGAAGTCAACCGGAATAGACTCATCAAAGGAGGGCCTTGATGAATCCCCAATCAACGACATGAAATTGACATAGAGATGTAATTTGGTAGATCAAATGAACATAGACTGACACAGGTATTGAAACAAGATATTTGTGATGGCTGAATCTCGAGGCAGATACTTCCCTTGAACACTGAGGTACAACAACAGAAACATGACATGGACCAAAAAATGATGATGCAATGGATACTGTGACTTTTGTCGGGTGACCCAAAGGAGTAAACAAAACTTAAATGATTGGTTCAGTGTAGAGGTTTAGCAGATTAAAATGTATGCAAATACAAAGTGTCGTGTTCAAGGGCAACCGTAAGAGTGACTGGTAAAGTTTTAAAAAATTGTTTGACTTGCTTCCTTCAATTTTTTCCCCCATCCAAATAGATGAGTACCTTTTTTTAATTTAACGAGCTCTAGGAGGATAACATATTCTCAATATAACTCACCTTCGGTAAGTCCCTCTTCCTTTATTTAACGAACTGGAAGAAGTAAGGGTTCGGTCCCGTATGGAACCTTCAATGTATGATTGTTTAACGAGTCCAGAGAAGGTAAACTCCATGGTTTTTCATGTTAAGAGAGTTTGAAAAGAACTTAAAGAGACTCCAGGGTTGTCCTTTTTCGTAATGTTACTCTCGCGAGGCCAAAAAGGAGATAAATTATCACTCGAAAGATGCCCTTTCAAACCTTTTAACGAGTGGGAAAGGAAGCAAAATCACTCAGCAATATTTTCATATTTAGAGAGTCCAAAAAGAGCTTAAAGACGACTCCAGGGGGTTCCTTTTTCGTGTGTCCATGCGAGCCCGAAAAAGAGATAAAAGGTTGCTCGGTTACATTCTCATGTTTTTACAAGTGTGATAAAGAACAAAGACTAAGCTCAGTACTCTGCCCCCAACTTGAAAGCTAGTGGCTTAACTCCATAATGATCATCAAAGGCTAGAGACATGCCCCCCAAGCTTCAATTCATTCGTCGACTTTGAGGTTGTCACCAATTTCTATAATATATGGAGAAAAATGATAAGGGTGGATGAAATGAAGGTTCAAATACAAGACCTAATGAAATACTCGACTCGACATCTACAAGATCTGGCAAAAGACTCGACCTAATAGGAGAGGTGATTGTTTCATTATTTAACGAGCTTGACACAAGAAAAGAACTATGCTCAAGGCTCTGGGTTCAATCCCCATATTTATGTTTCATTTTTTAACGAGCTTGCTACAGAGAGAAAAAAACTATGCTCATAGCTTCTGTTGCATTTTTTAACGATCTTTTCACAGAGAAGAGAAACTATGCTCCTGGACTCTGTTTCATTTTTTAACGAGCTTGCCATAGAGAAGTGAAACTATGCTCGTGACTCTGCCCCCATCTTGAAAGCTAGTGGCTTAACTCCAGAATGATCATCAAAGGCTGGAGACATTCCCCCCCAGTGGAGTTGCCAATTTCTGTTACAAGAGAATCCCCCTGTGGACAAGTGGATTCCCTCTTGGATACTCGAACCCTATGACCAAGAAAGAAAAGTGATATTGTGGACACTGCAATTCCTTTTCATGAAGCTAAACTATTCAAAGAGGAAGAAGGAAGAAGGGTAAATACCTTTACCAATGTTTGTCCTTGCTTGATCCAGGCTGATATTGATCTCCAAGTTCTTCAGAAGGTCCCGAAATACAATGAGCAATAACAACGAAACATACTTCCTACTCTGCCATGATTAGCTTCATAATGGATCTATAACAGAAACAAGTCTATGAAATGTACACAAAATTTAAAGGAAACAGGCCAAGAATAGATTTATGTTAATGAAAACAAAGTGAGATTCTTATAGCCATGGATGTAGGTGTAGCAGCTTCACCAAGTTCTCTTTGTCCAGACCCTTGCTCAAATAATTCACACACAGAATGATGATGCTTCAATGATATCTCCCTTATGAGATCATAAGTTTGATGCTTCACAATGTCTCCATATTATTTTACCATGAGAAGGCCACCTTATATAAGATTGGAGAGACCCAACCACCTTATATATTCTTGGGATAGGTTGAGGATCTTTCTCCATTAGTTGTGGATCCTCCCTAAGATGTAGCCTTGACCTTAGATTCGAATCCAACTGATTTCCAAGATAAAGGGGGATTTTTCCCTGATTCTCCTCAACAACCCAAAATTTGGTCAAACAGGCTAGCGCTCCCCCAAAAGAGTGCACAGAGTGTTGCAACTCTCCCCCAAACAAGGCTAGGAATATTTGGCACTCCCTGACAGTGGTTAGGGGAGCACTGCCCAAAATTCCTTCAAAAAAGCCTAGCGGTCCCCCAGAAGGGTGTACATGGTGCTACAACGCTCCCCCAAAGGAGGGTAAGAAGCGTTGGCACTCCCTGACAGTGGTTAGGGGAGTGTTTTCCTCCAAAATTCATTTTTAAGTAGTTTTCCTCATGGAAAATGATTTGTACTCTTGATCAAATGATTTCTATTCCTTAAACTAGTCTTTGAAGGTGTCTTAAGTGTCCCTATGATGTCGTTAGAGACACGACATAGGAAAGATGGAAGTATGATGTTTGCGACACTTAAGGCCAATAATGCGACACTAGTCATGACGACAATAGGTCATCATTAAAGTGAGTAATTTTGATGTGTAACAAATTGCCCCCCAAAGTGCGAAGTTAGAAGATAGAAAATGATGACTGAAGAACTTTGTAGAATTTTTTGAGCAAGGTTACGGACTCAGAGAACCTGATAGAAGTTGCACACAACCATGAAACAAATATTATGACATGTTTCAAACCCAAGGCATGCATACCTATGCTTGAGTGATAAAGACTTTCAAGATATGGCCGCCATAAGATACACTGTGGATCCATAATTATATTAACAAAGAGTATAGCCACCAAAGATACAATGTGGATCTATACTTCCATGAAATGAACTGATCGTAGCTAGGAAAAATACATAGTGTATCTACGAGATGACAAGACATATCCACGGACCAATACAAATTCGATTTATGTGACATTATATGTGTCAATATTCAAGAGAAATTCTGTCGCAACATGGGCAAAGTATATATGATAGTGATCACTCAACCCAGGGTCTTCTTACCGATCCTGATGCGGTACAAATATAACTATGTGAATAGATGTCCTGATGTCGAACATGGCAGAGACCACTTGATTACTGGTCAATGAGGTAAACCGTTAACAAGTGCAAGGGAAATCACCATTGATTTCAATGATTCCTAAGGTGCCCTAGTAAATTCCTGTGAATGTGAATAAATGAGCTGAAGTTGAACATCTGTGGAATCATCTGATCAGAGGTCAATAATGTAAACCCACTTTCGGACATGAGGAGACCTGGAATTGAGGCATGTAGGTCCCAAGGTACCAACTGGTTTCTAAGTCTAGTTCCCGGATGATGTGTTGAAGTCGACAGGAACAAAATCATCGAAGGAAGGCCTTGATGTATCCCCCATCAATGACACGAAACTGACATAGAGATGTAATTTGGTAGATCAAATGAACATGGACTGGCAGGGGTATTGAAACAAGATATTTGTGATGGTTGACTCTCGAGGCAGATACTTCCCTTGAATGCTGAGGCACAACAAAAAAAAACATGACATGGACCAAAACATGATGATGCAGTGGATACTGTGACTTTCGTCAGGTGACCCAAAGGAGTAAAGAAAATTCAGAGGATTGGTTCAGTGCATAGGTTCAGTAGATTAAAATGTATGCAAAGAAAAAGTGTCGTGTTCAAGGGCGACCGTAAGAGTGACTGGTAAAGTTTTCAAAAACTGCTTGGCTTGCTTCCTTCAATTTCCCCCCCCATCCAAATAGACGAGTACCTCTTTTTAATTTAACGAGCTTGAGGAGGATAACACATGCTCAATATAAATCATCTTCAGTAAGTACCTCTTCCTTTATTTAACGAACTGGAAGAAGTAAGGGTTCGGTCCCGTATGGGCCCTTCAATGTATGATTGTTTAATGAGTCCAGAGAAGGTAAAATTGGTGTTTTTTCATGTTTAGAGAGTCTGAAAAGAACTTAAAGATGACTCCAGGGTTGCCCTTTTTCATCATGTTAGTCTTGCGAGGATGAAAAAGATATAAGTTATCACTCAAAAGATGCCCTTTCAAACCTTTTAACAAGTGGGAAATGAAGCAAGATCACTCGACAATCTTTTCATATTTAGAGTGTCTGAAAAGAGCTTAAAGACGACTCCAAGGGGTTCCTTTTTTGTGTGTCCATGTGAGCCTGAAAAAGAGATAAAAGGTTGCTCGGTTACATTCTCATGTTTTTATGAGTGCAAGAAACAACAAAGACTAAGCTCGGTACTCTGCCCCCAGCTTGAAAGCTAGTGGCTTAATTCCAGAATGATCATCAAAGGCTGGAGACATGCCCCCCAAGCTTCAATTCATTCATCGACTTTGAGGTTGTCACCAATTTCTATACTAGATGGAGAAAAAGGATAAGGGTGGATGAAATGAAGGTTCAAATATGAGACATAACGAAAGACTCGACTCGACATCTACGAGATCTGGCGAAAGACTCGACCTAATAGGACAGGTGACTATTTCATTTTTTAACGAGTTTGACACAAGAAAAGAACTATTCTCAAGGCTTCGGGTTCAATCCCCAGATTTTTGTTTCATTTTTTAACGATCTTGCTACAGAGAGAAAAAAACTATGCTCGTAGCTTCTGTTGCATTTTTAACGAGCTTGCCACAGAGAAGAGAAACTATGCTCGTGGCCTCTGTTTCATTTTTTAACGAGCTTGCCACAGAGAAGCGAAACTATGATTGCGACTCTGCCCCCATATTGAAAGCTAGTGGCTTAACTCCAAAATGATCATCAAATGCTAGAGACATGCCCCCCCAGTGGAGTCACCAATTTCTGTTACAGGAGAATCCCCCTGTGGACAAGTGGATTCCCTCTTGGATACTCGACCCCTATGACCAAGACAAAAAAGTGCTATTATGGACACTGATATTCCTTTTCTTGAAGCTAAACTATTCAAAGAGGGAGAAGGAAGAAGGGTAAATACCTTTTACCGACATTTGTCCTTGCTCGATCCTGGCTGATCTTGATCTCCAAGTTCTTTAGAAGGTCCCGAAATACAATGAGCAATAACAACGAAACATACTTCCTACTCTGCCATGATTAGCTTCATAATGGATCTATAACAGAAAAAAGTCTATGAAACGTACACAAACTTTAAAGGAAATAGGCCAAGCATAAATTTATGTTAATGAAAACAAAGTGAGATGCTTACATCCATGGATGTAGGTGTAGCAGCTTCACCAAGCTCTCTTTGTCCAGACCCTTGCTCAAATAATCCACACACAGAATGTTGATGCTTCAATGATATCTCCCCTATGAGATCATAAGTTTGATTCTTTATAATGTCTCCATATTCTTTTACCATGAGAAGGCCTCCTTATATAAGCTTGGAGAGACCCAATCACCTTAGAGATTCCTGGGATAGGTTGAGGATATTTCTCCATCAGTTGTGGATCCTCCCTAAGATGTAGCCTTGAACTCAGATTCGAATCCAATTGATTTCCAAGATAAAGGGGGATTTTTCCCTGATTCTCCTCAAGAACCCAAAATTTTATCAAACAGGTCATTGCTTCCCCAAAAGGGTGCACAGAGCGTTGAAACTCTCCCCCAAAGAAGGCTAGGGAGCGTTGGCGCTCCTTGACAATGGTTAGGGGAGCGCTACCTAAAATTCCTTCAAAAAATCCTAGCGCTCCCCCATAAGGGCGTACAGGGTGCTACAACACTCCCCCAAAGGAGGGTAAGAAGCACTGGCATTCCCTGACAGTGGGTAGGGGAGCGTTGCCCTCCAAAATTCATTTTTAAGTAGTTTTTTTCATGGAAAATGATTTGTACTCTTCATCAAGTGATTTATCTTCCTTAAACCAGTCTTTGAAGGTGTCTTAAGTGTCCCTATGATGCCGTTAGAGACACGACATAGGCAAGATGGCAGTATGATGTTTGCGACACTTGCGACACTTAAGGCCAATAATGTGACACTAGTCATGACGACAATAGGTCATCATTAAAGTGAGTAATTTTGATGTGTAACAAAGACTCGTCGGGATACATTGCGGTATTTAGAATGATATTTCTTACCAATTATTTGAAAATCATCTACAAGGTTTCTAACAATATGATGACTTGTTTCTAAACTTTTGATTCTTCTAATGCCTAAAATTCTCCTAACAATAGTCAAACTTCTAGATTTTAACAAAGAAAAATAATTGACATTTAGTAGCATCGGATTTTGGGTCAAAATATTCTTTAATTGTTTTATAAGAACGATAACAAGTAGTACAGTTAGGTAAATTACCTTGAAGTGATGCTAGACCACTTTCATTAACCTGGATGCGTTTATGATTTCTTTGTTGCACAGTGTTCAATCTAGGTAGGGATGATGAACCCCTATTCTGACACTCTTGACCTCCTTGCTATGGAGTTAACAATGTTGCAGTTCTTTCCCCTTCAATCACTGGTGGATCAAATATGGGAGGAGAGTGGACATGGGATTGACTATTTTTTGGAACGTCTGTCTGTCCAACAAGAGGTTGCACCACAGGAACTTCTTCACCACAATTTTTTACACCAGTTGCCTCTCTAATTTCAGCCATTGTATAATCAGCTCCAAGCAAATCCTCCATAATCTAGTCATCCACAACTAGTTGTCTTGATGAAATACTGGATGGATTAGTCTCTACTGAACTCCTGTGTTTTTCTTGTGGTGACAGAGGAGAAACAACAACGACATCTATTCTGCTAGAAATTTGATTTCCCTCTTCTGAAATCCTACGCTTTGACATACATGACTTTTCCTTTTCGCTTTCTTCTTCTACCTTTTCGATCGGTTTCTCTTTTCTTGAGGAATTTATTTATAGAATCATTTGGTTCCCTATGTTTAAAGAGAAAAATTGGCTTTCAATCAACCCACCACAAATTTGTCTTGGTATTAGAAAAGAAGGCACAACTAACAATTCCAATTCCAAGTGGACAAATTTGTCTTCGTATTACAAAACAAGACACAACTGATCATTCCAACTCGAATTGGAGAAATTTTTCTTGGTATTACACAAGAAGACAACTAACAATTCCAATTCCAAATGGATAAATTTGTCTTGGTATTACACAACTAACAATTCCAATTGGAAAAAATAGTCTTCCAATTCCAAGAAGACACAAACAACAATTCCAATTGGACAAATTTGTCTTCCAATTCCAAGAAGATAGAAGAAGACACACACAAAAATTC
>SNQJ01S0016683.1:108743-140990 GCA_010110895.2 Picea sitchensis
TCATAGCAGGAATAAGCTGTGTATGAAGATATATTGGAAGCCATTCCATAGAGGAGACGTAGAGAGAGACCTGAAGCCAATGCAACTACAAAGGAAGAAATGATATTTCTTTGTGCAATATTACATGCCATGTAAGAAACACAAAGGAGAGAACCAGAGACTGGTGATGTTAGTGATGTCGAGAGTGAAAATCCAAAAGAAGAGGAAGTTGCAAGAGAGGAGGTAGCAGAGGAACGATTGATGAGATTTGTTTTCAAGCTGGGAACTAGAGGGAAGATGGAAGTCCCAATTTATGAAGAAATTTGAATGTAGAAGAATTGTTTGACTGGATAAATTCCTTAGACATAATTTTGATTGTGAGGGGACTGAGGATGAGAAGAAAGTAAAGAATGTTGGGACCAGGTTGAAGGGACATGCATATTTATGGTGGGATGAGTTGTAGGATGATAGAAGGAGGAAAGGTGAGTCCAAGATGAAGAGTTGGGATAGAATGGTAGCTAAGATCAAGGCTAAATTTGTACCTAAGGATTATCAGTTGAGTTTGTTTAGAAGATTACACAATATGAGACATAAAGGTTTGTCAGTGAAGGAATATACTAAAAAATTCTATAAGTTGAATATAAGAGTAGGACAAAAAGAAAATGATGAAGAGAAAGTTGTTAGGTATACCAATGGGTTGAGGTATGAAATCCAAGATGAAATTAGTCTAGTGACAATGAGGAATGTATAATATTCTTATCAAGTATCCCTGAAGGCAGAATAAAATGTAACAATAAAGAAAAATTAGAAGAATAAGGGAAATAATCCAACCCGGGGGAAAGGAACCACAAGAGAAAAATTCCAAAAAACAAGGGAAGAAGATAGTAGCTATGGCAACTAGATAGATAGATAGAGGAGGAGGCTCTAGAGGAGGAGGCTCTAGAGGAGGAGACTCTAGAGGAAGGAGACCTTTTCCAAGAGGTATAGGAAGAGGCAGAGGAGGTGAAATTAAATGTTATTCTTGTGGGAAGACAGGAAACATGTTTCGGGAATGTCTTGAAAACAAAACTGCAAGTTTTAGAGCTCTCATTACTGAGGCTCAACAAAATATTGTAGAGATAGAGACAAAAGTAGAAGTTTTTAAAGAAGGAAGATCAATCATGATAAGGAAATCCCTTGTGAAACCATAAACGGAGGTGAAAGAGCCAGCACAAAGGAGGAGTATGTTCAACACTTCTTGCAAGTCGAGATATAGAGTATGCAAGGTGATCATAGACAATGGAAACCCTAATAATTTAGTGTCCATAGAAATGGTGGAAAATATGAAGTTGGAGACGAAAACACATCCAAATCCATATAGGGTGTCATGGCTGAAAAAAGGACATCAAGTCATGGTAAGTAAACAATGTAAAATTGAATTTAATATTGGTATTTATAAGGATGAAGTTTAATGAGATGTCATACCTATGGATGTTTTTCATATTTTGTTGGAGAGTCCATGGCAATATGACATAAATGTCATAAATGATGGGAGAAAGAATACTTATACCCTTGGGAAAAATGGGTGTAGTCAAAGAGGAGACTAGTCTAAGTATATTTCTCATGAGTGGGAAGGAGCTATTGAAAGAAGTTAAGAGAGATCAAGACATGCAGTTTGTTGTTATAGGTAAGTCGAGAGCTATCCTTACAAATACTTCCATGAATGAATGTTTTATTGAAATTTAGGAATTATTGAATGATTTTGTTGACATTGTGGTGGATGAATTTCCTCATACTTTACCTCCCATCAGAAGTATTAGTCATCATATTGAACTTATTCCGGGTGCAAGTTTTCCAAAAAAAGTAGCATACAGATTGAGCCCTCAGGAGAACGAAGAGGTCAAGAAGTAGGTCCAAGAGTTTTTGGAAAAAGGATTGATTAGAGAAAGTATGAGCGTATGTGCAGTATCGACTATGTTGATTCCAAAGAAGGATGGTGGTTGGAGAATGTGCACAGATTCTATAGCTATCAACAAAATAACCATTAGGTATAGATTTCATTTACCCATAATTGATAATTTGATGGATTGTTTGAATGGAGATAGTTACTTTTCCAAGATAAACTTGAAAAGTGGTTATCATCAAATAAGGATGAGAGAAGGGGATGAATGAAAAACAACATTCAAAACAAATGAAGGGTTGTATGAGTGGCTTGTTATGTCGTTTGGTTTAACTAATGATCCAAGTACATTCATGAGATTAATGAATGAAGTGCTCAAAGGATTTATTGGAAAATTTGTGATTGTTTATTTGGATGATATCCTAGTCTATAGTGAAACTAAGGAGGAGCATTTGAGACACTTGAATATGGTGTTGAGGAAATTGCAACAATAAAATTTGTTCGTAAATTTGAAGAAATGTTCTTTTATGAAGACATAACTTGTATATTTGGGGTTTGTGATTTATTCAAATGAATTGAAGATGGATCCAGAGAAGGTGAATGCTATAAAGGAGTGGTATTCTCCAAGAAGTGTGTTTGAGGTAATAAGTTTTCATGGGTTAGCATGTTTTTACAGAAAGTTCATCAAGAATTTTAGCAATATTTGTGCGCCCGTAGTGGATACTATAAATAAAGAACATGGATATTTTGACTAGACAAAATAGGTTGAGAAAGGATTTAGACTGTTAAAGGAGAAGATAACAGAACAACCCATCTTAATTTTGCTAGATTTCAGGAAGACTTTTCAATTCAAGTGTGATGCAAGTGGAGTAGCCATCAGTGCAATTTTAAGTCAAGATGATAAGCCTATTGTTTATTTCAATGAAAAGTTGAATGATGCTAAGAAAAGGTATTCGACTTATGATAAGGAATTTTATGCTATAATTCAAGCTTTGAAAAAGTGGATGCATTATCTTATAACAAAAGAATTTATCTTGTATATTGACAATCATGCTTTGCATTTTATAACTAGATAGGAAAAGTTGAATCAGAGAAATGCCAAATGGGTAGAATTCATGCAGAATTTTCCTTTTTTTGTTAAGCATATTATTGGGAGTGCTAACAAAGTTGCAGATGCTTTGAGCATGAGATGTTTACTCTTACAGGAATTCCAAGTGGCGACTTTGGGATTTGAACACCTCAAGGAAATGTATAAGGAAGACCCAGACTTCAAGGTGGCTTATGAAGCTTGTAAAAATCCTTTAACGAGGGATAGAACCCATGGATGGAGTACCTAATCTAGGAAGGCTTAATGTTCAAAGGGAGTCAGTTATGTATCCCAAAATGTTCAATGAGGGACAATTTGTTGAAGGAAAAGCACAGTGGAGGATTGGTTGGGAATTTTGGCCATGATAAGACATATGCACAGTTAAGTTCTTCATACTATTGGTTGGGCATGAGATATGATGTGAAGAAGTTTTTGGAAAAGTGTAGAATTTTCCAATATGCTAAAGGGAAACAATAGAACACAAGACTATACCAACCATTTCATATTCCAAACAGGCCATGGGATGCTATAAGTACGGATTTTGTTATGGGATTTCCAAGAACCTAGAGGGGAAATGATTCAATTTTTGTGGTAGTTGATAGATTTTCACAGATGGTACATTTTATATCATGTCACAAAACAAGTGATGCTACCCACATAGGATTTTTTTTTTTTAAGGAGATTGTGAGATTGTATGGATTTCCTCGGAGCATAGTATCAGACAGTGACACCAAATGTTTGGGACACTTTTGGAGGACTTTGTGAAAGAAAATGGGGGAAAATCTGTCTTTCAGTTCGACATATCACCCTCGAAAAGATGGGCAGATTGAGGTAGTGAATAAGAGATTAGAAAAATTTCTAAGAAGTTTAGTCACTGAACATCATAGTCAGTGGGATCAAGTTCTGCCTCAAGCAGAATTTTCATATAATGATTCAATGAACACGAGTACTAGTAAGATCCCATTCTAGATATTATATGGAATGCACCCCAGAGGAATTTTTGAGTTAAGAGATTTGGGATGAACTGAATTTTAGAGTGCAAGAGCAGAAGATTTTGCTGCAGAAATGCAAAAATTGCATGAAAAAATAAAAGGCCAGTTGTAGAATAACAACCAAAGATAAGAGGAAAGAGTAGATCAGAAAAGGAAAGACGTAAATTTTGAATTTGGAGACCAAGTTCTAGAACATCTGAGAAAGGAAATATTCCCACGAGGGAAATATAATAAATTGAAGCTGAAAAATATAGGACCTTGTAAAATCCTCAAGAAATTTTCTACAAATGCTTATGAGATTGACCTGCTAGAGGACATTGGCATTTCACCAATATTTAATGTAGCAGACTTATATCCTTATAGAGGGGATGGAACAAGAGAAGCATATGATCAAGATGAATTCTAGTGGATGCGACAGATGCCCACAATAGAGAAACTCCAATTAGAGAGAATTTTAGATAAAAGGATTTTTAAAAGAACCAGAAGGAAGGTCTATTATGAATACTTAGTCAAATGGAAGGACCATATAGTAGAATATGCTAGTTGGTTGACTGAAGAAAACATCCAGAAACATGGAAAGGAAGTTGAGGAGCTCATGGACAGGATCCCATGAATGTTTTTTCCAGGGGAGTAAGATGCAAGAGCATCATCATCATAATTAATGAGGCATGGTGGAAGGTGACTTAGCATACAGCACAATGCACATTAACTGGTTTTGATTCCAAGGAAGCTGCAACATTTAATTTTGAGACCTTTGTAATTGAATATCCCTTGATATCTAAATACTAGAATCATTGTATGAACATCGAGAAAGTTGTAATTTTCTTTAATGTCTGTAGGATAGTACAAATGTTGAGCATCGACTCATATCTAAAATTGTAAATGTGCATTTACTGTAATTAGCTTAGTGATAGGAATGTCTTTAATAAGATGTGAAAGAACTATATTAAGCTGGAGGGAAGGCTCAATAAGCCAATTCATGTATAAATCAATGTAATCTATGCTGAAAGCAAATTTTTTTTGGAATGGAGAAGAATACTCTCAAATTTCCTCTGAGAGACTATAAAATTTGTTTCTATTCTTTTTGGAATTGAATTGATACCATGTTATTGTATTTTTGCATCTATGTGTATGGATGATGTATGTTTACTGAATGAGTTGATGGTTCTGTTATAAGTTTCAATTGTTTCTATTCTGGTAGTCTTCATGCAAGGAGTGCACAATGACAATGCAAAGTGTAAGGAGGATGAACCTTCTATAGGTTCATAAGCTCAGGATAGATAGTGCAACTCTTCACAGAGAAAGTGCAAGGAGTGCACAGGTGAATTTTAAAAGTCCCAAGCTTAGGAGAGTTAGCACAAGGCGTGCGTCGACCCGTGAAATATATGGGGTTAAAAACTCAGGAGGGACACACAAGTGTGCGCCAAGCTTCACTTTATCAAAGTGGACAAAGCTCAGAAGAAATAGCGAGTGTAAGGTTCCAAGGAGGAACTCAAGAAGTGGAGAATCCCTTTGTTTGAGGAACGGTGAATGAGATATGTTTGTGAGGACTTGAAATTCCCCACAACCATCTGATCACTTTGAGGAGCATGGTTGTTAAGTCCTGAGATCTTCGGATTTCGTCGCTTCAACAGTTTGGAGCATTTAGTTGTTTTTGCGAAGCCTAGATTTAATCTCAGTCGTAGGTCGAGTGAACAAGAGAGAGTCGTAGATATCCTAGTTATTCAGTGATTTGACACTCCAGGTGGATTTGGTTATTATTTTGTGGTGCAAAAAATCCCTGAAGTTCAGAGCCCTAGAAGCCTAGAGTAAATGTACACCATTGATCAAAGGGGGAGTGTGAACCATTAGATCCTTGAGCTCTTTGGGAGTTTGGTGATTCGACTATTTGGGAGAATTTTTTTGTCATGGTTGGAGTGGAGGAACTCTAGAGTGTCGAAGCCTTGAAGCACTAGAGTTCCTTTAGCTAAGATCCTAGTTTTATCCCGTGGTTACATTTCTGTCTAATAACAAGAAAAAGGACCCTCGCGAATAGGAAATTCCACGCAATATTGGTGGTGAAGGGCCTATGGTAAAAATTCCAGGGGTTTTGCAAGGACCTGCAAGCCACTTTGGCTCCTTTGAGGGTTTGGATCACATGGGTTGTTCTGAGGGTGTCTTAACCTCTTCTTATCCCAAGGATGGTCCATGAAATTGTTGGAATAGTTTGTTCTTCAAGGACATCGAAAGTAAAGGGATAACTTATGTTTGTGCTAGGTAGAGCTGTAATAGTTCTGAGCATTGTTGTGGATATTGGAGTACTGGGCTCAAAATTCTCTTTAAACTATGTTGTGCTCTATTCTGAATGAGTCTCCCGTGGTGCTTGAGACTCTGACTCTTCTTGAGTTGTTGTACCTATTATGAGTGGAACTTTTGGGGTCCCATTCCAAACTTGTGAAACCTCAATATTTGATCTTGGAGACTAAGAAACTAGGAGTGGGACTTGTCGGAATTTAGTGAGTTATAGAATTGTTGTTTGTTGGCTCTCCTTAGAGGAAAGAGTAACCAAAGTGGAAATATCTGGTACATTTGACTGGATCGACATGACAACAGCTGATAGGATAAGATATTTGAGGTTCCAAAGGTTCTTTGGGATGTCTAGTTGCATTGGTTATGGTGAGTTGGGTGGAAATGGGATTATGGTATACTTGGATGGTGGTGGTGTGTCTTTCTCAACAATTATAGTGGAATATGTTCTAGGGTCTAGCTCGGGATCATCGACTATATCAATAAAATTTTGGGAAGCATGAGTGGCTAGTAGGGTGCGAGGTAGAGCACTAGATATGGGTTGATGGTTTATGACTTTGGTTGGGATGAATGCAGGGGAAACGTCGGTTCTCAGATTTTAAGCAGGAACCTCAACTGTAAAGGAAACAACTAAAATGTCACTGACGGTCTTACCTAAGATTACCGCCTCATCCTGAAGCTTGGAGCATCCAAGTAAAGTCCTTTTGGGACGCTGCCAATTGCGGTTAGTGTTTTCCTCTTCTTTTGAGTCTGATGGCATTGGAGACTTTGGCAACAACTCTACCTTACATGAAATCGACTGACTTCTCT
Organism: Picea sitchensis; assembly: GCA_010110895.2. Lineage (NCBI taxonomy): Eukaryota > Viridiplantae > Streptophyta > Pinopsida > Pinales > Pinaceae > Picea > Picea sitchensis. Next base: position 115,777 of record SNQJ01S0016683.1, read on the forward strand.
TTGAATATCTTCTTTCAAGAGATATAATGGTAAAGATAATGCATTCGAGCTTACACGGGTTGTGTTTGACTCCCGACCATGAAATGACATCTTTGTCCTATATTTCTTCATCTAGATAGAATGGTAAAGGCCTCATGTGGAAATCAGAGGGCTTTCCGTGCCTTGTCCAGACAAAAGTGTGGTGGTGATTCAAAGAGAATGTTATATTTCTTGTTTTTAGGTTCAATAGTTCTTGTGGTATGCACATCCTTTGGGTGGCATAAATCAACCAAGTGCACCGGGTCCCGGGGAATGCTGTGGTATGCACATCCTTTGGGTGGCATAAATCAACCAAGTGCACCAGTTCAGGAATGCAACATTATTGAATTCCATATTCTCAGAGTCTGACCTTACATGTCAAGGTTCAAACATCTTTGCGAGGCACCCCTTATCTTCAACTGATATATGTCTTCCCATGGGTGGCTACCACTTTAACATTGTAAAGGATAGAAGAAAATATCCAAACATGAAGGTGTCACCCTTCTCCTGAACGTCCTCACAAGAAATGAGGAATTCCTCCAACAGGTAACTACACCAGTTAAAGACTGCACTGTTTGTGCAAAAATATTCCATTGATAGGGCATCCAATGTGGATTCTCCCTTGTAATATGAGCTCATGACCTTGCTGGAAATTACATAGCAGGACGTTCTCACCATTTCTGGGAAAATTGGCGCTTTTTTCATTGTACGATACCCACGCTAGGTATGGAATCATTCATACAAGATGATTTCACCCTTATTTTTGTTGTGATTTCTCGACCCTTGAAACCATTTCGATGCATCCTCACCTTCCAATGACAGGACTGTGGGATGATGGATATCCTTTGTGTGAATGGGATATCTTTTGTTAAGACATAAACTCATGTCCTGCACTATGCTGATCAGGAACTTGGTGCATCGTGCAACTTCACCAGTGGTCTCAAACACTGGTAGATCCTAGAGATGCATGATATTGGAGTTGAATAGGTTAAGAAAGTTGGGCTTCAGGATGAAATGCACCTCCCCTATAAGCTCGAAAGCCATCTCCCATAACACATCAATATTCATATGTGGGAATAACGTCGTATCCTTCAGATCGAGGTCGAGGAGTTTCACTTTCTCTACCTTTCTTTTGACATCGCTCAACAACTCAATTCTAGGATCATAGGGCTCATATGGGATTGCTTCTTTCAAAACTGAGCTTCATCCTCTCACTATTCTAGACATTTTCGATATTGAGTGATACTAAACACACTGAATTGGGGGGGTGGGGATGCAGCTGGGGATTAAGTGGATTCTCATAATGTACCAGGATGCGGGAAACTCAAGAATAGAGGAAAGTTAAGTTAACTATGTGTTGTTAAAAATAAGCTTATGGGATGCTATGGATGAGGTAACAGGGTAAAATGGTAATTGGTAATAAACGAGCGAGTAATTAAGCCAACAAAACAATCTATGGCGCGAACGTCCGACGAGACTGATAATAGGGTAAAATATTTGAATGGATTGTGACTTTAATGAGTTGCCTGACCAACACATGGCCATCATGAGGGACTTACCATTATAATGGTTGATAATCATGGTGGGAATATCCAAAAGATCCAGAAGATCCACATGTACAAGGATTTTTAAGACTTAACGGGACATTTTGACAGTTTGACGTAGTCAACCTAAGGGTTACAACTGGACATGACGTAATTGATGCTTAGTCATTAATATATCTCATATTCGATCCCCCCCAACCACAAAGTGATTCACCGACAACTTCATGTGTATGATTGAGTGGTTCGATGACTCATATGACAATGCACTGATGAGTAAGCATTGCTGAAAAGATCCAGCTATTAGACTAAGGAAACATATGTCATGGTGCCACTGAGCAAACTCCGATGTTATTACATCTAAAACAAAATTCAACAGATAATCAAAATATAATTATTGTAAAAACTCCCTTGGACTAGAGAAATGGTCTTTCTATCAAGTGTGGGAAATGTAGGGTTTCGGGCGTGCACCATTTGCCCACATTGGTCAAAGGATATCATACAGTTGCGCTAGTTTGACTGCACCAAACTGTCGAATTTCAACGACTAGGAATGGACCTAACCAATGCATGCATAACTTTCCTAGATTTTTCTGATAATGATTTTCATAGAGGAGTACCTTATCCCCTTGCGCAAACTTGTTTGTCATGTGAAGCTTTCTACCTATATTTTTCCACTGATTGATGGAAATCAGCTAAGAATATGGCTTCCTCAAGTTTCTGCAAGTCTACAATCCTTTGCACAATTGATTCATCATCTGTCATATGTGTATCTTGTGCTATATAGAGACTAGGGGTGATAAACTATGCAGGTACAACAAATTCCTTACCATAGACCAACTGAAATGGGGTATACTTGTGCAACTTATTTTTAGTAGTCCTATAAGCCCATAATACTGTTGGAACTCTATCATCCCAATCCTCCCTATTTGCACAACACACCTTTGTCAATCCTCTTTACAAAATCTTTTTGAATGCCTCCATTGTCCATTAGCTTGTGGATGATAGGAAATTATCTTATGGTGATGGATGAGGAATTTTGTTGTCAATGTTGCGATTGTGTTGCTGATGAATTGACTACCTTGATCACTGGTCAATATCCTAGGACATCCAAACCGAGCAATAATGTTTTCAAATATGAATCTAGCAATTGTATATGTAGAACAATCCTGAACTACCTCTGCTTCAGCCCACCTCGTGAGATAGTCTATTGCAGTGATGATATATATGGCCTTTGAATGCTTGGTAGGCGTATTAATTGGTCCAATAAAGTCCACAACCCACTTCTCAAAGGACTACAGTGCTCTAACCAGCTAAAGGGGTAATTCATCTCTATGTGATGGCTTTCCTACTTGTTGGAAAATGTTGCAAGATCTAGCATAATATTTAGCATCCTTGAATAACATTGGCCACCATAACCTAGCTTGAAGTACCTTCTGTGTTGTAGCTTTCCCTCCAACATTTCCTCCCGCAAATCCACTTTAGCATTCCCACACAATATCATGCCTCTCATGGGTTAGGACACACCTTCTGAGAATGTTATCTAGTCCCAGATTATAGAGTTGTCCCACAATTAGTTGGTGGTCTATTGCTCAAACCACCAGGTGTCGTTTATGGGTTGCAAAATAATTTTTTGGGCAGGTCCCCAAGTCAAGGAAGGAAACAATGTATTCAATATATTATGGGATGGCTTCAATACAGAACAAGTCTGCATCGAGGAGCTGATCGTCCACTTCTCCCCCACTTTCCTCTGATTCTAGTCTTGATAGGTGATCCAGAACTACATTACATCTTCCAAGCTTGACAATTACCTCGAATGAAAACTCATGAAAGAGTAAGAGCCACCTGCAAATCCTTCCCTCAAGGACCGACTTATTAACTAGATACTTTAACGCAAAATGGTTAGTAAAAAACTTAAAATGAGATCCTAGTAAATAGTGTCTATTTTTTTGCAATGCATGAATCATGGTTCGACCTTCCCTTTAGGTTTTTGTGTAGTTGCAATTGGATTGAGAGATTTTTCTTCTAGCAAAGTAGATAGGGTGGTCTATATTCCCTTCTCTTGGTTGCGCTAAAATGGATCCTAGGGTGATACCTCATGCATCCACGTTTACATGGAATTAAATATCCCAGTTGGGGTATATAAGAATGTGTGTAGTACTGAGTTTTTCCTTGAGGATTTAAAATTCCTTGTCACATTCAACTGTCCACCGAAATGCTTCGAAATTCTTCAGTAGTTTCTCTAGTGGTGCGGTGATACTTTCATATATTCTGATGAACCTACGGTAGTATATTGTATGCCCAAGTGTTGAGCGCAATTTTTTTATCACTTTTAGGTGGTGGCATGTTCAAGATAACCACAACTTTAGCTGGGTCCACCAGGACTCCTTCCCGGAAAACAATGTGGCCTAGCAGGTTGTCGTGCAGTATGCATAAAATATACTTCCTCAGGTTCAAAGATATCTATAATTCCCAAGATATATCAAAAATCATCCGTAGTAATCCCTACATGCTCCTTCAACAAACTGTATACATTCCAATCGTCCATGTAGACTTCCATAAAATTATGTATGAAGTCATAAAACAATGCTATAACGATCCCAAAGAAGATTGTAGGGGCATTATCTAAGCAAAAAGGAATCACATTGTACGCGAATGACCCCCAAACAATTATGAATGTGGTATTCTTCTTGTCTTTTTATAAAATTCTAACTTGGTGATACCCCGAGAATCAATCTAAAAATGAATAAGCTTCTTTCCCCGCAACTTGATCTAATACCTCATTGTTGAAGGGTGTCGAAAATGGATCGTGCATACATGAAGAATTTAAAATCCTATAGTCTACATAGACCTGGATTTCTTCTGTATCCTTATTTATCTGTATCACTATGGGGCTAACCCACTATGATCCTTCGACAGGAAAGATCCGTCCTACCAGAAGTATTTTTTCCATTTCCTTCTTGACCTTCTCTTTTACTATGGGATTGAGACGATATGGTCTGTGCTTCACAGGTTTTGAGTCAAGTTTCAGCTCGATCTTCATCTCCCACATGGCTCCTTTTATACCTTTCAACTCTGAGAAGGTTTTTGGCAAGAAGTCCGCATATTCCCACAATAGGTTTTGGACTTCATTCATGTCTTGCTCATCCGAGTAATCTCCTATAGAAGATATCTTAGGATGCTCTTCACTCCCTATATTTGATTTCTACAACTTCATGGGATGGTTATAGGAGATACATGTATGACTGGGTATAGTGTCTTAGATTTCCCTGGTACCTACAGTTTCTTTGATATTTAGGTTTCTAAGTTCTTCTAATTCATTAGATTCTTCCAGGCATTTATCAATTTTACAACAAGCTAAAGGTATTCCGATAGGGTTGTGACCTCGATTGGATTGCAAAAAATGGATGTGATCAGAACATACTATTGGGATTGATTTCTGTTTAAAAATGTCAGTAAATAGAATCTCCCGAATTCTTTGAAGGACTAAGTGAAGCTTAGAGGACTTACCAATGAAGAAGAAATCTCTACAAAATTGGACTTTTAAGGTTTTCCAACAACTTTTTTTTCTTTTGGTCTCTTCATGTGTGTACCAATCATTTGGGATCACGCCTAGTGAGTGGAAGAATAGATTAACCCATAGTCGAATGGGTACTTCCACAACTCGCCATTGTTTTAAGCAGTGCTCATCATGCATTCTGGGGTCAGACTTCCCATCAAACAATTGCGTACCTTGAAAATCCATGTTCATATCTTCTATCAATTGATTGCTACTAAGGAATGTGCATTGAATAGCTCTCTTTTCATCCTCGAAATCCAAAATCAAGGCTCTGTGAGTGTCCAACCATCTAGTCGGGGTATCTTTCAAGGCTATATAAAAAACTGAGATTCTTTGATCTGATGCAAATTTTCCTTCTATGTCGGTGAGAAGGCTATCCAAGTTTGAAGTACCATCATATGTTGGGTGATTCCTTATCTCGGTTCCAATCCATCTTGTTTCCCTGATATTTATGCATTGTATGGAGAACCTTTCATATGAACCTTGCTTCCAGCTGTAAAAAGCAAGTTTTGAGTCCTCATCGACTGACTGTATGCTCCTCCAACTTACATATCCATCTGCAGTGGGGTTAATGTAATTCAGAATCATCCTTATTGTCATGGTGTATAATTGTTCAAGAAATTTTGACTCCATGTTATTATCCACTGGATCATTATATCTAGGTCCTAAGTACGAATCTAAGGGATGGACTACCTTTATTCCATCTGCCTCAAATGTCATGGTGTCCCTCTTTATAATAAGGCAAGGTAGGGGTCTTTATGTCCCATGATTTCAATCACTTCAAAATCAACTGTCGTTTTAACTCCTACAACATCTACCTCCACATTTTCCAGCCTCCCTGCTGGGAAAATGTAGTATTGGTTTGCCATTCTCAACTGGATGGGGGAATACACTAACTGAGGTTTCCTTAGAGCCTCCCAAGAATTTTTGGGTAACATATTGACATCTGATCCCAAGTCCAGCATGACATATTTAATCTGAAATTCATCTAATTGGGCTTCCAACCTAAATTATTTTCCACTTCGCACCTTCCTTCTTTGTATTCTTTGTGTATTCTTCTCGAGGAGGTTGGTGGTTACAATGGTTTTTCGAGTTCCCTCATATCCTAGGACTAGGTACAAGGTGTTCTGCAACTTCTCAGTAAGTCGGTCATCTACCAGGATCTCATAGAATAATTGAAACCAGAAGTTAATTACATTATGGGACTGCTCAAGGTGTGTTTTTGAGTTTACAGGATTACTGGGTACAGGTGGTGAGGTAGGGGCTTTAGAAATTTTGGGTTGAAGAATTAATTTAGGAGGCTTTGCCACTATTTATGGAGTAGAGACACATGTAAATATTTCTATTACATCTTTGAAAAACAACTTTGTTTTAAAGGGTCATACATGTCATCCTTGGGGGTTGCTTTCTAAATCTTGGGATGATTGTGTGCATCTGCCCCAGTTTTTTCTCCTCCGCGAGTGATGATGTTGATTTTGGGAATATTCCCTTTGAATTCACTCATATGTTCAATGCCTATGAAGTTAGTTTATATTTGAAGAACCCATTTCTCCCACTTTGTGATTAGGTCTGGTAATCTTCATTTGCATGAACATTAGTTTTGCAGTGTGAATACCATGTTTGTGTCGGGTGAGGAAAGTATTTGTCTATGTTTCCTTTTTCATTGCAATTGTAGAATCAACCTGGTCCTCTTCCTCCAGTCCTTCCTCCTCTAAATCCACCTCCACCTTCACTTGCTCAACCTCTTATGGGTCCTTGGGTTGTTTCGCTTACCCTGAATGCAGTCCAATCCAGTCTATCGAAAAAGGGCATATAATTCTCTACATTGGTTCGTAGCATGCGTTGTAGACCCACAAAATTTGCAATGTATTGTATTAGGCGCAGGCGTGTACTTCTACAGAATGGAGAAGTGCCTTGGTGCATTCCCACGAGGCTGACAAATTTCACAATACTCAATTGTTTGGGTTGTTTGGGTGCTTGGAAAAGCATGGTATTGCATTGGTGCATGGAATGTGCTAGCGAGAAAAAAAAAACCTTTAAATACACCAGGGTTCATAATGTACGAATATTGATTAACTGTCTAAAATTTAATTAATTCTCTATTCTACCTCAGACATACCAAAACTAATATAAATAAAGCAAGGAAAAAGGAGATCAGGTAACTATACCTCTAACCCCACGTCTGGTGATGACCTACTCACGCTTGGAATTTCCATTGACTGCACACCTCCTCCTAGGGCTGACCTGCATCCAAAGATTGACAAATAGAAAACTATAAGCATCTTATTCCATATATAAGATAGGGTTAGATGTTAGAATGTCAAGCATAAATCAATAAAAGTATTCAAGACACCATCATTTTGGACATGAAAATGTAATTCTTTAATTAATAACACAAAGATTATACCTTTACAACCTAAGTCAGCCATCGTTCCGCAAACCTGGTCTAGGCTCCTCTTCACCAAGCTCCAAGTGCATCTTGTATGAAATTATCCTCTCAACCTTCTAATATTTTCTAGGGAAGTGAATGGGTTAAATGGAGGAAGAAGGGGCTAATGAGCGAATGCTAAAGAAATTTCTCACAAAAGACAACAATATCTTGGGCAAGGAGGGGAAGTGAAATTGGGAAGAGTTTCATTGTTCTTATTCTTAGCTTAGAAATGAGACCCCAACACCTCCTTTTATATGCCAAAAGGATGGTTATTCGGTTGGGTGAAGGGCTATAGCAGGTGGATTAGTTGGGAAACCTCCAATAACCCATCAATTTCATTGAATGCCTTCCAACTTTTTATTTTTTGCAACTTTTTCAAGCATACGCGGGCTGTAACGGTGCAACATGCGTGTGTATGTGAGATGTAGTGGTGCAACAAGTGTATGTACGTGGGAAGTAATGGTACAGGGCATGTACATCTTCTAAAAATTGGTTTTTTAAGAAGAGCTAGTCAATAATGCTTTGGAAAAAAATGCTAGTAAGAGGTCCAAGGCCATGTATGCATGTGTAGAGAAATTTAGGGTTATAATAGATGCCCCCTAATGCGTGAGGTCAGAAGAGAAAATGATGGCTGAAATAAATTACAATATCTTCACCAATGTATGAAATCGAGTGAGCCTGGGACCAGAGTTCAGGAGGTGCCATCTACAAAATAACAATTGTCTCTCTGAGGCGGGCATACCCATGCTCAAGATGAAATAAATCATGGTTTTCAATCAAATACACTACAGATCCATGTCATATAACTATATAAAGTGTATCCGTGAGCAATACACATTGGATCTACATTTTAAAATTAGTCGAAGGTATACAAGTAGAGTATCCATCTTCAAGAATCCAATGACACACGATGGTTGGAGATGAGGCCTTCAGAGCTTGAGAAACTACTTCAAGATCTTCAAAACTCAGGTAGGAGTACAATGTGAGTGTATGAATTCACTACCCTAAGGTATTTGATAGCTCGTTGGGAAAAGACAAGAGGATCTCGATGATCAGGTAGAGAACTTCGTTGATTTTGAATCAGGACTTGAATGGATTCTCAGGATAGCCAACGCATGAGGTCAAGAGAAAAAATGCAAAAAGGCGACTCAGGTTGGGTGAAAATTCGCTTGGACAAAAGAATGAAATATCATCAGATTCAAGCATCATGACATTGACATAGGTTTACGATGCAGGAGGCAATACAAACTCTCCATGTGTTTGGAAGAGTAACCAAATGGAGGAGGACACAACTCTATGTTACGATAACAACTTTCTAAGGTGATACTAGAACCCAATGCTTGATGAAAAAATGAAAGGATGTGCTTTTTCCAAGGGTGACTCTTTGTGCTACCGAAAAAAGAATACGTATTTCTCGTCCCCTCTTTTTGGGATATTTGATTTTTTTTTGTCTTTTTCAATTTTTTATGAGATTGAAAAAGAATAAAATAATGCTACATTACAAAGGAGGAACAAGTGTCACAAGCAAGCATACTATCCAAGCACAAGGAACATACTAATGCTTAGAGAAAGGAGACATGTGCATGAAAAGGACACTCGGGGAAAATTCATCCATGGGTCAAGGTGTGAGGCTGCAGAGGAAAAGTGCTACAAGGCTTGTGTATAAGGCATGCTTCAAAGGTTTAGTTGAGATAAACATGGAGTCAACATTAGGCCAAAGACATAGAGATGCAAATACAATTAGCAAGACACAATGAAACCCCCTTCAATGTAATTTTAACGAGCCCAAAGAAGGTAAGATCGATAGTTTTTTCACGTTTAGAGAGTATGAAAAAATGTAAAAGAAGACTCCAGGGAGTACCTTTTTTCGGAGATAGTCTAGTCGGTTAAAAAAAGGGTTAAACTTGCACTGAAAATACATCTATTCAAAACCATTTTAATGAGTGTGACAAAGACAAGATCTCTCGACAATCTTTTCAATTTTAAGGAGTCCGAAAAGAGCTTAACTATGAACACACTTTCTTTTTCTCAGTTTAGTCTCCTTATCCCGAAAAACTATATAAGTCACTGAGGAGAACTCTCCTAGAGAGATGAATCTCTCGAGGCGTACCTTTTTCCACTATAATCTACAGGCTGGAAAAAGGGGTAAACTCATGCCAGTAGATGTTCTTCTGGACTAATTTAACGAGTGTGAAGGAACAAGGTCACTCGACGATCTTTTAAATTTTAGGGAGTCTGAAAAGAGCTTAAATATGGACTCCGCGAGGGTTCCTTTTTTGTAAGTAATCTCCAAGGCCCAAAAAAGGTGATAAACCAAAACCAAGGAGAATGTTCCTTTTTCGAAAATTTAGTCCCTCGGGCCCAAAAAAAGGGTTAAACTTACGCTTGCGAATACTCTTCTAGTGAACCGAATATCCTAGAGCATACCTTTATTCATAAAATTGACCGTCCTGACCGAAAAAGGGGTAAACTGCCATCGGACAAACGTGCCTTCAAATTTGAGTTTGGAAAGCATGACGGGAAACAAGATCGCTCGACAATCTTTTCATATTTAGAGAGTCTGAAAAGGGCTTAAAGAAGACTCCAAGGGGCTACTTTTCTCAGTTAKTCCAAACCAGATTGAAAAGMATAAATACATTCTCATCAGATGTTGCTTTCAAATTTTAAAGAGAGCTTGAAAGACAACAAAGCCTGCTCATTTGGGAGTCTCGAGGGTGAGGCCAGGAATGATGGTACATCAGACGAATGAGGCTCAATCTCGTAATCGTGACARGACTAACAAGGACTCCCGATCCTATAATCATTACAAATAGCATGGACRCCAAAATGCAATAAGGATCTACCTAGGGAATCCATGTAAAGTTAGGCTCTACCACCTAATTACGACACTTATATAGAACAATGAAGGTTCCATGTCACACTTCGGTTGGATCAATCCTATGGAACAAGAGGAAAATACAACGAGATGCAGAAAGTGGAGGTGAAATCCTAACTTATATGCAAAAGTTGGAAAAAATGACTTTTACCAAAGGATACCAAAAGTGACCCATCCCAAAAAGGTTACCAAACCAAAATAAAAAGTGTACCATAACATCCAATAAGAAACTCAGAATCAGAACCAAATGATTTCCAAGCCAGGAAAAATGACAAAGGGGGTCAAAAAAGTGGCAAAAAGGGCCAAAATATTCTATAAATAGTAGTTGACAACTCATTTTCACCATTGTATTTTGAAAATTGACCAAAAGGAGACAAGGGCCCTTTTCTAGAGAACTAAATTCTGGGAGTTTTAGTGGACGAAATGAACTTCATCTTGGACTAAGTAAGTACAAATTCACCCCCCTTGCATTTCAATTCTTTACTTATCCATTTATTTTTGTTTTTGAGGGGGTGATCTCTCCTAAGAAGAGCGACCTCGTGTGTACATGGGCTGTCCAAGGAAAACCCGCGCATGTACTCAGGTAGAAAGCACTTTTCCCGTGTACATTTGCGACTAAGGCGAAAATAGCCCGCGTACACCCTCAAAAGCTTGGGAAAAAATTAAGAAGAAAGAGCTAAATTCCTTTAATTTTCCATGGAAAAGGATGTATGTCCACTGGAGAAAGAGGGAACATGAGGACATTGATGTACTGGTCAAAGAGGACCCTACTAACATTACTGCATTGAAACAATGTGGGCTGTGGAAGTTCTTCCAGTTTCCATTTATGAGGGCACAACCTAGGCTACTGAACACTTTGGTTGACTACTTGCATCCAGATGCAGAGGAATACATACTAGAGGGAAAGCCATTGAATCAAACAACTGAAGACATCTACTTTCTGACTGGCCTCTTGAGGAGTGGGGAACGATTCAACCTGCAGACATTCCCCCCTGGGACTTTTAACATCGTGGACTACATTCAGATGTACTGTGAGGCTGGCACTGAGAAGGTAGGTTCTCAGGTGCCTATTCACAAGATCACAAGTTTGACTCTGAGAGTGATATTTCTACTTATTGGGAGGATTTATGGATCCGCAATTCTTCACCAGGCTTCTCGAGCACACATGCATTGTGCTATTTGGTGCCAGGAGGCCCATATCTTTGATTGGAGTACGACCATGCTCGCATGCATGAAGAGATAGTGGAAAGAGTGTCAATAACGCAACAAAAAAAACTTCGGTTTTGGAACTATTCTATGCTCATTCTTCTTCTTTGAGAGTGCCCAACCTTAGTCCTAGAGAGACCGTGCAGGGGCATGTGGCCTCCTTCCTAGTAGTATGCAAATGGGCAACATTGCTACCATGACAGGGGGGAGGGAGGACCATAGAGGCCTTTGATGCCACATTTTTTTACTGGTGGGTACGACATATTCCAATGATAGAGAACTACCCCTATGCTAGAATCAACTTTTCTAGGGATTCGAACATTCCCATGCCTCCCAGAGAGGAGCGAGGAGAGATAGGTAACATCTTTTTTAATGTTATTATTATTATTATTGGTATATATCATTTTTATGTGTGTATTAGAGTATTGACTTTTGTGTATATGTTATGTACAGTTGTGGGACCAGTGCGCTCAAAAAACTTCACGAGGACTTGGCGACGTCCTTGACCAGAGGCGGGACTAGCAACAGCTGGTGGAATAGTAGCCGTAGGGGGACCTCCAACTAGAGAGGATGAGAGAGTTTTGAGATGGGTAGAGCGCAACCGCACTGTGCTCACTCGTATAGTACCCATGGCCGAGATCAAGGATCTCCCACCTTCTATGCAGCCTCATGTAGTGGGGGTGCCACAGACTTGGGTTCAGCTCTTACGACGTTTAGCGAAGGCCGTTGTTCACTATGTCAGGGCCAATAGGCCCCGAGCTTAGATAGGATAGACTTTTATGTGCCGAGGGCACCATTGTATATTTTTTGAGGGCATAAGCCCAATGATGTATACCGAACCTTATTTTTGAGGTGTTCGCACCCACCTATGTACTCGTAAAACTTTTGATATATATATACATATTATATTTCTTATGGATAACTTTTTTACAAATGTATGTACATGTGTATGTGTGTGTGCTTTTTTTTCTGTGTGTGTTCAATATGCCAATCTAATAGTTGATTAGCTAGAGTATCTGTCATATGATTAAATCTCCTAGGAACATGCATATACGTAATGTAATCAAAGTAACGTTCTAAGAGAGTACCCTAAGAAAACATCGGTGCAAAGTAGGATCATAAATGCGGTAAACTCAATTTAACTGGGACACAACCATTTGAGCATATAGGTAGACTTGGAGGTGTGAAATGCCATGTGACAAGGCATCACGAAGCAACTCTATCAATGCACTGTACTCAACGACATTTTTTGTAGCATCACCTAGACAAATACCTCTAAAAGATAGCAACTGGCCTCTAGGTGTGAAAATCACCCAAGCTGCGGAAGCAGGCCTCTGAGTGTGTCGTCTAGTGCTGTCCGTGAACCAAAAATGCACCTCTGATTCACTTGACATCTACCATAGTGAAAAAGAAGGTATAAATAACTACACATCTACAAAACACAAACATAAAAAATTGTATAAGAACTATACATATGTACAATAAATCACCTAGGTGACCAACCTAAGATTAATACTTCTTGAGGTAGAGCCCATTTCTAGCCTCCTCCAAGGCATTTCTTTCAAAGACAACTAGACGGTAAGCGCCCTTCTTTAAGACCTCTTTCACGATGAACGGTTCGAACCACATGGTTTTTAACTTGCCTACCCTTGGGGGATCTTTGTATTGATCATAGACCAGAACAAGATCGCCTTCGGAGAAAATCCGAGGGTGAACGGACCGATCATACTGACACTTGAATCATTGCTTATGAGCCTCATTGGATGAGGCTGCATCATGATGCTGCTCATCAAGATGCTTGAGATATAATAGGCGTTCCTCAAGCGGTGAAGTGTTTGGAAGTAATTCCACTACCAACTTTAAAGACGAGATCTGTCACTCAATAGGAAAGACTGCTTCCAGCCCGTATACGAGTTGAAAAGGTGAAAAATCGGTGGCATTCTTCACAGACATTTGGTAGGCCCACAACGTCGAGTACAACATCAAATGCCAATTTGACTTGGCAGAATTGATCATCCACTGAAGAATAGTCTTGAGAGATTTAGTCAAAGCTTCAACCTAACCATTCGATTGTGGGTAGTAAGGTGATGAATGTTCTTGCCTTAAACCCAAGTTTTGATGTTAACTTGGTTACCATTTTGTTTTGGAAGTGACTGCCATAGTCAGTGACAATCTCCTTCGGGGTGTCGAACCTTTCTACTATATGGTTAAAAATGAAAAGAGTTGTTGTTTCTCCATCATTATTAAACATTGGCATAGCCTCGATCCACTTTGTGAAGTAGTCTACCACTACGATGATGTAACGATGCCCCTTGGATGAATCCGGGTGACATGTAGTAAAGTCAATCCACCACTTAGTGAAAGGACCAACATCAATGACAGGAAACATGGGAGCAGGATGTGCCCGCATATTCTGAGAGAAGATCTGGCACGGGTGACACTTCTTGACCACCTCAACGAAATCCTTGATTAACATAGGCCACAAGTAACCGACACGTAGAATATTTTGGGTTGTTACCAACCCATACAAATGACCACCACATGCTCCAGTGTGGTAGTCGTTCAGAACGAGATCTACTTCTTTGTGGATAAGGAATCCGTGAAGAATGAAATCTACACCTCAACGATACAAAGTGTCATCGCGTATGACATAGTTTCGTGCCTGATGGCAAATTCGTCGACGCTCCTCACGGGAAGCAGAAGCGAGGAACTTCAAAGAATGGATATAGACTAGTATATCTCCATACCAGGGGTCCAATGCTGCGATTAGAAAAATATCTCCTTTGATAGGATATTCTTCAGGCATGGTATCACTAGACTTGATCGGAAGTTCCGAAATAAGTTCGGAAAAGACCAACAAATTTTTGGATTTCGCGGAAACAAAATCCAAGTCAAATTCCTGGAGGATTACAATCCATCTACTTATTTTCCCGCCAATGACCCATCGTGTCAACACATATTGGAACGGGTTCACAATGACAATGACGGTGGTCTTGCAAAGAAAAATGTAATGACGGAAGTGCTGGACATCATGAATTATTGCAAAAGCAAGATTCTCAACGTGAGAATAGTTGATTTCCAACCCAACCAAGCCTGGGCTAAGGTAATAAATAACATTCTCCTTGAGAATATCATCCTCTTGTACCAATACCATGTCGATGGTCGTATCTGCCGCAGCCAAATACAACAAGAAATATTTGTTATAATTAGGGGATTGGAGCAGAGGGGCATATGTAAGGGCACATTTAAACACTTCAAAAGAGCATTAAGCGGCTTCATCCCAATGGAATGGGGCTCCCTTTTTCAACAAATGCATAAACCATTTAGTGATATCGACGTAATTTGCGACAAAACGCTGGAGAATGTTTGCTTTCCCCTGTAAGATCTGAAGCCGGGGTATTGTGCATGGGGGAGGCAAATGAACTATCACCTCAACCTTGAGAGGATTGACCATGATCCCTGTTTTTGAAACAATGAAACCTAAGAGACGACCTGATGTCATGCATAAACTTCATTTGTTAGGATTCAAGTGAATCTGATAGTAGCGACATCGTTCAAAGATTATTTGGATGTGTGCAGGATGATCAGATCTCTTGCGAGAGCGTGATTCTAGATCATCAAGATACACCTCGACTATATGTCTAAGGTCATGAAAMCAAAACGACATGGCCTACTGAAAAGTGGCTCCAACATTCTTCAAGAAAAAAAGGCATCTTACGATACATGAACGTGCCCCAAGGACAAATAAAAGTTGTTTTATGTTGGTCTTCGGGTTTGATTGAAATATGATTATATCCCGAAAAACCATCTATGAATGAAAATACCTTGCAGCCTGCACATTCATCAATAATCTGATCGATGAATGGGGTGGGAAAATTATCTTTCAAACAAGCCTTGTTCAAGTCACGAAAGTTTGAAACCCATTCTGTCAACTGCACGAGGTAGATAAAACCTACTTTAAGCAGTTTCTCTACTTCATCCTTAATTGCTGCCACTTTTCAAGGATTAACCAGATGAATATTCTATCGGACTAGCTTGGAATCAAGATAATTCATGATTTCATGTTCGACGATTCTTGGGTCTATGTTTGGCATATCCTTGTAATACAAGGAAAAAATGTCCTGAAATTCCTTAAATAACTCTGTATAAATTTGAATCTCTTCGGGGGAGCAGTCTGCTCTGATGAAAACATTCTCTACAATGCCAGGGGTTCTGGAGATATCTATGGGAATCATTTTAGAGATACTTTCCATATTACCCTCGACATATATTTCATGCGTATCTAGAGGATTAATAGGACAATACCTATCTCCATTCATGGTCAATACAAATTTGTCTACCTCTATTCTCCTTAAATCTGGGAGAAAGTAAGATCTATGATGGAGATTGTCCCAGGGTCTGTCTAGACTAGTCAATGCCTCAAGAATCGTCTTGTCAGAGGGAAAGACTAGGTATAAAGGATCTGTAGTGGAAAGAGAACCTTGAGCCCAAATAGGCTCGAGAACTAGATCTAACTCATGTGTGAGAGTCAGATTAGGGTCAACCGAAGATTGCTAGACAATGTTGTATGCAACTTCAGTTGTGGACAAGAGCATGGCCATGCCATAATTCCCTGTCCCTTCCATTGAAGCTGATGGGGAAGTAAGAGTCTACAGATCATGAAAGTAAGTCATTTGAAATGACGACACTTGAAAGATTCCATCCCTAGGCTGGTTGGGGACAATTGATATAAGCTTGACATCACCAGAAGGTGGCGGGTAATTGAAAGTACCCATCAATGATGGACAAAAACCAACCCCTAAGTTGATGGTGAAGGGAAGATGATTATCAATCATTAGGACCGTGGATGCCCCTGATGAAGGGTCAAGATGAGAGAAATAAAATTGGTCAATGGTCATAATTCGTCCCTCGTGTGGAAACAACAAGAACTGAAAAACTATAGCAACCATTGCATGAATTGAATAAGTCCAACTCCTCCCTAACAAAAGGTTGTATTCGAGAGGCACATCGAACACTTCAACTTCGATGCACACAGTCTTTCCTCCTAACTGCATGGGGAAATAAGGAATGATTCCATGTGGTCTGAACAACCGACCATGAAATGTTGTAAGAAACGTAGGAGACAGAGACAAACCGGGTTGGCCAATTCCCTTCCAACATGTCAACAACATCACGCAAGTCGAGGCACCCCTATTGACCACAGTATGAAAGATATTTCGAGTAAAATATTTTGTGATGCAAGACACTACTATCTGAAACTTAATGTGGTAATGCAGATGAGGTTTCAAGTTGGTTGGATCAAGAACGATGACTCTCGAGTTACAAGTCTCTGTTGATCCCAAGATGGATAACAAAGGCTTTCTCTATGAAGGGAAACTTTGGAGGACCTCCAAAGCAAACATCGTGCAAGGGGTTTGTGCCAAATCCTCCATAACAGAGTAGTTATGGGAAGCCCTCGCATTCAATTTGTGAGAAAATTTCTTGAGCGCCCCTTTCGGGATGCATGTCATTGTTTCCCCCATCATCTTCTCAATATGGAGAGGAATGGGTGGGTTTGTGGCTTCTTTTCCCTTTTCGACAGATTCTGGAATTTCGTAATCTTGGGCCTTGGTCACTATCTGAGCCTCATCTTTCATCATGTAAACATTTGCGGCCGTGTTATTACTGGAAAACCTGGGGGATCCCTGACTGCCCCCTTTTGCGCTTGAGGATGATGAAGCTTGAGCGATGTTTTTCCCATGTGGAAATAGGTTCGTCAGCACAGAAGGTTGTTGCTACACCAATAGCTTTTGAGCTTCCAAAATTCAAGGGCACAGATGAGTCGGGTGGTCTTCCGTGCAAAGGTTACACGGATACTTCGACTTCCTCTTCTCTGTTTTTCACTCGCAAGCATTGTTAGTATCATTTTTGTCCCCTTTCCCCTTCTTGTTCCATTGTTTCTTCTTTCCCTTAGGCTGCTAGTTGGCCTTAGGGTTCGTTGACTGCACACTGTGTATGTCCAACATTTGGGTAGGGGGAGAAGCCGAACTCAAGGTTTGGCTCTCCACCGCCTGTTGTATCGAAAATTGTTGCAATTGATTTGACAATAGATCAGTGGATTTTCCTTGTGTTGATCCCACAATACAATCGACATGGGGTCCAGAATTTTTCTTGGATTTTTCGAGGATAGACCATGGTGCATCTGACAAAATCTCATAGAGCATGCCGGACTGAGAGTAGATCAGTTCAAGTTGTTGCACTCTCATTATCACCTCCTCCTTTGAAAACACTCTAGAAGTTTCTACGTCCTTGGAGATGCAAGGCACCGAATACTTTAGGAACCATTCCAGCAAGAAAGTTGGAGGGATTTGGACCTTAATCAAGATTTTTTTATGCTTCCATTCTTGGATATGATCATAGGTATGGTCGACCTTATTTTGCTCAAAGTTGGTCAGCAATTCGGTGTCGGCATCGTATGTCACGGGTAACTGGAAATGGTTCAGGAAAACCATCGCAAAGTCGTTAAAGTAAGATTACCTCGAGCGGTTGAGCTCAATATACCATTTCGCGACACCCCCGATAAGAGTGCGTTGAAAAAGGTGCAACTAGATGGAGTCGTCTCACAGTGAATTTGACGAGCACCATAAGTGAAAGGTTGTCACATGATCGCCTGGATCTTCGCCAGGCTTGCCTTAAAATTTTGGAATATTTGATTGAAACTTAGTCGGCATGGGGGGTCAATGCGGATCATGACAAATTGGGTTGTTAAGTAATCTCGACAAATATGGAAAATGTAGTGTTTCCAGAAATGGTAGTTTAGGTTGAGTACTATGTATAGGAAAAAGGGGTTCTGGAGTTTGACTGTTACTAGGTTTCCATGAAAAGTTGGACTGTTGGCTAGGGTTTTGGTAGAAATCGTGGCCTTGACCAACATATGGAAACCGTGTTTGCTGGGATATCATCGGTTGACTCTCGTAATTGGAGAACATGGCTTGGGTGGGGATTTATCCCTGCATGGTGTTCCAAGGATTTTGGAAGGGGATGCCCCCAACCGATCCTACAGGTGTAGGTACAGAGACCTGCTTGGGCTTCCATTGAGTATGGAAGGGGTTTCTCCTGACATCCCTTGCAAGGGAACTAATCCCTACCAAGGATTTCAAAGCCTCTGAGAGGAGAAAACTCCAGTAGTCGCTCCCTGTGTAGGAATAGTAACCTGCATGGGGTTTTGTTGCCCAAAACCGGGGTTTTCTCTGACCAAGACGACAGCCGAAGAAATTTTTTTGTTCCCAAACACCCCAAAAAAAGAGAACGACATAGATCCCACCGACTTTGTGTAAGATGAAGGTCCTAATCTTCCTGCTCCAAACAAGTTGTAGTTAGCACTCGACCTCATAGGTTGTTGGAAAGCATTGTCGAGCAAAGGGGATGCATGAGGTATATGACCCCCACCATAATGGATAGTATTAAACGGGACTAAAGTGCCCCTGGTAGACCCTTGCATAGGAGCATTTGAGATCCCTTCCCCCAGGCCCTTGGTATGTAAGGTGGAGTAGGTAAGGATTGAGTTCGAATCAAAGTCGGGCATCCCATATGATAATGGAGGGCCCGTTGTGTGCTCTATAAAAGGAGTAGTCGTCATCGCCAATGACGGTATCAGACCATTGTTTGAGGTAGTGGGAGTAGAGACCAGTGTGGTCCGGACTGGAGAAGGTGGGTTAGGAGGCAATATTACCCCTATGGTAATAGCCAAAATGGGAGTATGAGGACTCTCGGATGAAGTAGCAACATTTTCTTCCATTTTTGCTTGTAAAAATAACTGGCACTCGGAAGGTGTCACCTTAGGAGGGACAACTTGTATTAATATCAGCACCAACAAGTTAGTGATCAGAGGGTTAGTTGGCCTGAGAGATTCCACCCCAAGTTTAGAAACAATAGGTTCTTCCAAAGTCTAATAGTATCCTCGCGTAGCAGACTCGGGCACGATTTCCTGCGACTCGATCACTTTGAACGAACCTTGTTGATCAAGTATTCATCATAACGGTGGCGGAGGTGGCTCCAATGAAACCGACGGTAGGCCCTGAAGCCTTCATGACCGCTCTTGATCTTCCACTTTGTGAAAATATCAATCGAAATAGTAAGGCTTAACTAGAGTTTAAAACACCAAGAACACACTAGAAAATTCCTATAATACAAATCAAGCAGTCCACTATCTAGTAGGAAGAACAGTTACGCCAGTCAACACTAGAGAAACTAACTAGTGTAAGTGAAACTCGAACAAGGAAGCACCCTTCAAGTATACTCTGTGAAGCATGACCCGATGTCTACCTTAGGTACCATGGTATACCCTCACAATAACCCATGTAAGTCCCTAGAATATGGGCAACTAAGTTTCCAACTCGCAGTCAGTCACTAGGCGGGTATAGTCTACAGTCGGGTGGATCGCAATGAGGAGGATAAAAAGTTTGAAACCTATTGAGGGTATCAAGAGCAAGTGGTCTGGAAGACAACAAAGGATCTCAAAAGGCTTCAAGGTCCATGAAGCTCCGTAGGCAAATGCAGTTGGTAGTAATCCCAAGACAGATCCTCAATATGCATTCCCCACTACGTTCAGTCCGGCTTTGGAGGAGTTATCTTCGTTTCATTTCCTCACATGACCTCGTGTTTGTCCCCTATGTTAGAGGGGGATATCGGATAACTTTTACGACATTGTACTTAAACACTCCCTAGCTCTGACTCCAATGTTTTTTTAACGGCCTTGAAGAGTTTCCTCTCCAACCTAATTCAAGGCCCTAACCCTAAACTAGTTGGTTGACCCTACAAACATAAAAATTCTAGTTAATTTTAGATTGTGTGTTCTTTTTAATGGCTTGATTTATTCAAGGGATATGTTAGTGAAACTAGTGATGTTATAAGAGACAAAAAAGAAGATAAAAATACGAAACTTGAAAGCAAAATTACTTCTAATCCAAAAGCAAAGTTTTACAACTAACTCTTTGTAACCAAATTTTCTTTAACTAAATTTTTCAAGATCTTGTAAATAAAACCTAAAACATACTTTTTCTTGACAACACGCTACTTATGCTTCAATAAATCAATAAAAAACTTAAAAAAATGACTCTTTTTCCTTTTTTGCAAATAACCAATTCTAACTACTTTACCAAACTGATTTTTTTTTTAATTGCCTTAAAGAGAAAAACTGAAATAATTTTTCTTTTTCTTTTTTCAAAGCAAGTAAAAGGGGTAAAAAGAAGACTAAAACAAGATTGAAAAAAATCTTTATCCCACTGCAGATTGCAGGGAATCACTCAAGAAACCAAGAAGGCAGATCTACAATTCAAAATATTGCTTAAAACCCTTTTAAAAGTAAACAAAAGAAACTCAAAAGACAAGTAAACTGAACTCTAACCCAGGATATGGTTGTAAAATAGAGACTCTGGAGTAATCCAAGAAAATCCTCAGAAGTGTGAACTTTAATCAAGAAAGAGTCAAACTCCCTCTTTTTCAAAAATTTTCTTGAAACAAAGACACGGGTTGTTGCATCAACAACCTGTGTATGTACGCGGGATGTTTATTGAGCATATCACATATGTACGTGGGGTGACTCACGATAGGGCATGTACACCTCTGTATATTTCTAAAAAACCCTATAGGCTTCCCCAGTATAGTCACCAGTTCTGCTAGCAGGAAAAAAAACCCCTTTAACTACACCAGGGTTCAGAATGTAGGAAGGTCGATTAACCATCTAAAATTTAATTAATTCTCTATTCTACCCCAAACATACCAAAACTAATATAAATGAAGGAAAAAGGATATCGGGTAACTATACCTCTAATCCCACGTCTGGTGATGACCTCCTCGCGCTTGGAGGTTCCACTGACTGCATGCCTCCTCCCAGGGTTGACCTGAATCCAAAGATTGACAAACAAAAAACCACAAACATGTTATTCCATATATAAGTTAGGGTTATATGTTAGAATGTTAATCATAAATCAATAAAAGTATTCAAGACACCATCATTTGGGACAGGAACATGTAATTCTTTTATTAATAACACAAATATTATACCTTTACAATCTAATTCTTCCACCGTTCCGCGAACCTGGTCTAGGATCCTCTTCACCAAGCTCCAAGTGCACCTTGTATGAACTTCTCCTCTCAACCTTATTATCTATTCTAGGGAAGTGAATGGGTTAAATGGAGGAAGAAGGGGCTAATGAGGGAATGCTGAAACAATTTCTCACAAAAGGAAGCAATATCTTGGGCAAGGAGGGGAAGTGAAATCAGGCAGAGTTTCACTGTTCTTATGATTATCTTAGAAATGAGACCCCAACACCTCCATTTATATGCCAAAACGATGGTTATTTGGTTGGGTGATGGGCTATAGCAGGTGGATTAGTTGGGAAACCTCCAATAGCCCATCAATTTCAACGAATTCCTTGCAACTTTTTATTTTTTGCAACTTAATATCCTTGTGGTGAAGCAAGCATATGTACGCGGGCAGTAATGGTACATGGCACATAAATCTTCTAAAAATTGGTTTTTTAAGAAGAGCTAGTCAGCAGTGCTTTGGCAAAAATTGCAAGTAAGAGGGCCAAGGCCATGTATGCATGTGTAGAGGAATTTAGGGTTATAACAAAATGGTGTAGCTACAGATACTTGTGCAACTCGTCCCATTGGTCGTATAGGAGGGGGGCCCATCAGATTGTGTGGAGGTCCAATTTCCCTCATCTGAGGACACTCATTTTCCATATTCCCCTCTGCATAACATTATGTGCACCAAACTTGAGGTCGTCCTAGTATGGGTAGAGTTAATTCTTGGATCTTCTCCATGAGTGTCTATTTTTGTCCCTGGAGTTGTGATAGTTTTGGGTCTACCAAAGGTCTAGTTACCCTCATACTCCCTGGATATCCTACCATGGCTTCAATCTTCATTGATTGTTCTAGAGCATCTATCAAAGTGGCTATCCTTTGTTGTTTTATGGAGATTCGCGTCAAGGGTAACAACCCTTGGATGTACCATTCCCTCTTATGATCTCCATGAATTGGATGCGCTAATCTCCCAATAACATCCTTAAAATTATGATTATACTCCCATGCAGACTCACCCTCTCACTGCTGAATCTCCCACAACTCAGAGAGAGATTGTTTCTTTGACTGAGGTATCTTGAATTCGACGATGAATTTCTAATGCACCTGGTCAAGGGTAAAGGCTTGTTCTTGTAACCTAGGATCAATATCCTTCATGTACCACTTGAGGGCACGACCCCTCAAATTAGTCTGGAATTATACTAAATTATTCACATCCAGAGTCCCTCTGGACATCCAGATGGCCTCACATAGAAACCGATGTTGTTCTACATCCTCATCTCCTTCACCCTATAATTTTGGGTATCATGCGATCAATCCTCCCATGTGTCTATCCATTCCAGGTGTTTCTGTTCGTACCAAAATGAACCCTAATGGCCATGGTTGTGATCTTCCAGGAGACCCTAATATCCTCCCACAATTCACACTTGTGGGTTTTGAAGAATTTAATGAATTTGATGGAATAAAAATTGCATGAGTATGCAGTACGTAGTTTACCAAGGGTATAGAAGGCCCCTGGGGGATGGGCGACTCAGGGCTGGTTACATTGACTTCTAGGAAGGTTTATTTGATCTGGGGGGTCTCATTTTCTTGCTCCGAAGTAGCCTGTTCAACCTAATTTCTGACTCCTCCTGAGATCAAGGCCAAATATTATCTGTCTTTTGCAAGATCCAGACCTTCTTCATCTTTCCTTTCTTCTACGCACTCCTCTCTCTGTCCACCCACCTGGGGAATTCTTTCTCTCCGTGCTTCTCTTTCCTGCAATATTGGATTGGCGGTTCAACTATGACAACTCTCCTCAAGGATATCTCACCATTTCTCAACTATGGCGTCTCTCCTCATGGCTCACTCACTTCTTACGCTCTTCTCTTGTCGACCCCGCATCTGTCAAAGAAATCGTTCCCCATCTTAGGTCATGAGCCTGCCCCAATATCGCCCCACCTCGAGCATAGGTGTTTAGGTTTCCATATCACTCGAGGGAACAATTAACATACCCTCTTCCACCAAGAATACCTTGATCTATAGGGGAATTTCCCTCAACAATATTTCACGCACAACTTTCTTGAATATCACCTTTGCTCGTGAAAAATATTGATGATTATCCACTAAAAACTCAATGATATGTCCCTCTAGAGTCATTTCTACCCAGAAATCCACTACTCGAGTAATTTGGTGATCCAATCGATGAATCTCTGCTAGCTTCTTTGTATCCCAAGTACAGATTTCTTTGACACATTCTTTGAAATCTGGCGCTTCCTCTAATCGATCTACCTAATGGAACGACTTTTCTAGGAATTCTACCCAGAAGATCTCATACTGGTCACTCCATATTTCTGAGTAGAAGATAGAATCCCTTGTGGAATTTCAATTCAAAATTCGTAGCTCCGCTTCCTTCCATATGAATGCATCACACTTGCATTCCCACCACTTCCAAACATCAGATCCATGGATCTGAAGAAGCTTCCTCTTTATAGGTTCCCTTTAAAACCAAGGTCCTAGAAACAAAACCATTTTGTTGGCACAAAATCATCAAACCGGGGTCCTCTTCAGGTTACCAACAAAAGGGTACCGATGTAGACTAGTGCATTGGAATTTTCATCTTCTCAAAAGGGAATAAGTCTCACCTGAAGCATGACCAAGACATGAGAATTACAGAAGGGTAAGAAGAATGTTTAATTATATCTACAAGTTATCAAGATTACTACCATTCTTGTGCTAGATAGATTAACCATATCAGAGTCTTTAATACTCATAACCCAAGACAAATGAACAAAGTTGTGCAGAACATCATAAAGAAACACAGAAGCATCATGCATAATAGACATAACACAATATCATTCTATGGACACAGAAATCATCATAGACAAGGGTCTTCTTTCAAAATTTATCTCCATCAATATTCCATTATAACATAGTCCTTACTCAGAATACATGCACTACTTACATAATTCATATACAAATTCATAATAGAGAGAATCAACAAGTACATCTAAAGATAATACAAGATAAGATCGTATTCTCTCTAGTTCATTTCCCTTACTACTTCTACAATAATACAAGAATAATTCCTTGATATTAAATATGGCTCAAAACCCAATTATTACTTCTCAACTCGCATTACCTAACATATTACAATCCTCTTCTTTTTCAACTTGAGAACCTGTGAGCTCTCTTCTGTTCTTGATTATGTTTCAACTGCTCCTCCCAAAACAAATTGTATGCTAAACTCTAACCATTTTATGTTCAAATGCCTTTTTGTTGCACGCTCTTTCACTCAACCTTCTTTTCCTTCATTTGATTGGTTTTCTGGCTCTGTGGTAGCTTGCACAACTTCTATTTATCAAAATGAATGTCCCAACAAGAAGAGGGCTTTAGAGTGATATGGAGAGATAGAGCGATAGGGTAGAGAGATATGGGGGTAGATAAAGAGGTGGAGGGAGGGAGAGAGGTAGGAAGAACATAAGAGAGGTTGAGAGTAAGCTGAAGAGAGATAGAGAGGGAGGTATAATGAGAAAGAGAG